>JACEEZ010025815.1:71785-82853 GCA_016584305.1 Chionoecetes opilio | reverse complement strand
AAAAATAAAGAAAAAAAAAAGGGGTCGGAAGTCGTGGGGTGAAAAATTTTGGGGTAACGGGATAAAGGTAACTTTCCCCCAGGGAATCGGGGGAAAGAAAAGAAAACTTTTCATAGCTGTATGTAAAGGGGGATCATATCAATTTTAAGATCGGGGGAAAGCATGGGCCTCCACCAGCCATGTACCCTTTTTTTATGCCGTCTGACATCCTCTCCGACTCGTGAAAAGGGGAAAAAACCCTTCACGATAAGAGAAATAGGGCCCAAGGCCCATTTTTTGTTATGAACTGAAAACTCCCCCAAGCTCCCCCACCCCTCAATGTGAGTAGAAAAAGTCACGGGTTTTTTGCTAAGTCACTCCCGCGCTTTGCCTCGGACCCGGGTTTTTCTTTCGAAAAAGGAACGCCTGAGTTTTGGGGTTTCCCGTGAACGGGTTTCTGAAAGTCGCAAATGGAAAGGGCCTTTAGCAACTGTCAGAGCACTGGCAAAAAAAGACCGTCCCCTTTAAAACCCTTTTTTCAAAATGTAGTTGAGAAAAGCACACAGTTACAGGGGGGGGTAATATTTCTCTTCAGCAAAGAAAAAAGCTCCAAGCTTTCCCCGGGGCACAGGCGGGGGGGCGGGAGGGGGGAGGCGATCCGTGCGTTACCAAAGCCCCTCAGGCGGGGGGGCTCCTCGTCCTGAGTCCCACTGCCCGCCACGCTTCCCCCCCCAGCACCCCCCCCCACCCCCTCTAGCACCCGCCTCACTGTGGCGTCTTCAAGGTCGTCCCTCCGGCATCCTCATCACACAACTCCCTTCCCCCCCAAACATACAACATACAAAAACCATACACGCTTTTACATGTTTACACTTAAAATGTAACACTACCACTCCCTTACAAAACAAGACGTCCTGTCGAAACATAAACATTTCCACAACCAAATAATATCGAAAAAAAAAAACCAAATCCAAAATTAGCACCAAGAAAAATACAAAAACACACAACAATAATCAAATTCCTCTTGACAATTAGCAGAATTTTACTAACCCCCCCACCACATCACCAGGAGCAGACCAAATGCATGTTCATCCACTACCTCCCTTCTGCTGCGTCGCCGTAAAGCGTGGCGCGCACCACACCGAGCACCACCACCCCCCCGCGCGGCTTCCTGAAGCACGCAGACCGCACTTCACCTCCACATTACCCCTCCTTTCTGCTCCCCGTCTGCCCCCACAGGCGCTCCGCAGGCCCCCTCGATGGCCCAACCCCTATAAACTATCTTTTAAACCCAAATTAACCTCCTCGCGGGCCATCCCCAAAAGCGATATCCCCCCCGCACGGAACTTTAACCAAGCCCCCCGCCGGTCCAACCTTCCGTGTTTTAAAGGGAAGAACCGCCATTTAAAGCGGTGGCGGGTTCCCCCCCCGGCACTTACTCAAAAAAGCAAAACATACCCCCCTTTCGTGGCCGATTCCTGACGAGTTTAAAACCCTCCTCGCAGGCCTCGACACCAAAACAAATATCACCCACCCCCCCCCTTAACCTCCAGGCAGAGCGCCCCGCGCGTCACCTCCGCCCCCCACCCCCTCCCCCACCACTACCCCCCAAACCTCAAAAATGCCACACCCCCCAGTTTGAGTGCCAGACCCTCATCGCTCCCCCCCCACCCGCCACGCAGTGTTGGGAAGGTCACCAGGCACCCCTTTCTCTTTCCCGCCCGCGAGACACCCCCAGCAGGAACCCCGAGCATGCTACCTCAACCCCCGGCTCCCCGAACCACAGGCTGCCTCTACCCCGGGCCCCCCCCAGAGGGACCAAAATCCAGGGACCCACTCCACTGGCCCCCCCACAGCTCCCCTCTTTCCCCACTGTTCAGTCCGGGGTTTAAAAAGGTGCCACGACCCCCCCCCGACAGCCATGCCCCCCACTGCGAACCCCGGGTGAAGGTGCGGGGGGAAAACTACAGGCACCACTGGGCCGCCGTATGATAGAAGGTACGTCGGACCTTCCTCCACCAAATCTTTCCACCTGCCACATCTTCGGCGGGAAGCCCCCCCTGCGTCCCCACCTCTTGGTAGCGCAGAAGAGGCGGTATGGGGACCCTCCTCATCCTGGCTTCCCAGGGCCTCCATTTTGGTCCCCCGTCTTCCCCCGCTCACCAACGCCTCGGCCCCTTTTCGGGGGCCCCCCTGCCCAGGCGAATAAGCGGGTCTCTTGCCCTTCCACATCCCCTTGGCTTCAGACCCCCCCCAAGGCCCCCCTGACTCTTAGCTGCTTGCCCCGCGCCGCCAAAAGGGCCCGGCAGGCCCCTCCCTGCCGCCTTTCCGTCAGACAGCGACGCACCCCCCCGAACGGCCACGCCCTGCAGGGCGGCCCTGGGGTGACGAAGGCGAGGAGGAAGGGGAGGAGAGGGAAAGGGTTAGGGGGGCGGTGCGTCCCGACGTAGGGGGGGCAGGGGGCGAAGATTGGAGCGCCGTTCATCCCAAACCACCTCCCCCTCGGGACGCCACCCCCGAAAGGGCACCTTCCCCCCCGCACATGTGCACCCCCCGCCGTCCCCCCCTCTGGACCAGCACGCCCCCCTGCATCAGGTCGCAGGGGGGCCCCCCAGGGAAAAGGGGAGATTTTCCCCTATCGCCTGGGGCAATGTTGCCAGCTCACCTCTGCACTCAGTCACTCCTCTAATAGCGAATTTTCTGCCCCTCTGCCTGCCTCCTTACAAGCTCGACCGCCCCCAGCACTCCTCCTTTACAATATCCAGTTTCTCGTCTGATATGTGGACTCTCGCTCACGGCCTCCAACCTTCATGCATCGCGACTCTAAGCCGCGGGCCCCTCTTTCCCCCCTTCTTCCCCCCTCTTCTTTTACGGCCTGGCTTATTTTCCCCCATAGGGTAAGGAGTGTCATACGTCGGGTTTTGGCTCATCGCCTGAGCTCCCTCCTTTTCAACAGTCCCTTTTTCCCCCCTTGGGATGCGCGGCTATCTTCCTCGCTAAAAAAGCCTGCCGGTTTCCCTGACGCCATTGCCGTCCCGTACCCCAGGGGTAACCCAGACTTTCACTCTAAAAACAAAAAAATTTCCCCGCATGACACCATTTTTTTCGCCCCCCGTAACTTACCCAAAAAGGGAGTTCACAAAGTTCTGAGTTTTGGCGTAGGGGTGGTGGTCCGAGGGAAATTTTCTTAAACTGTCAGAGACGGGGAGAAAAAGAGCGTCTCCCTTAACCATTATTACAAAAATGGTGTTGAGAAAGCACCCAGTTTTCAGGAGGGGAGTGTATATACTTCTCTTTAGCACAAGCAAAAAGCTCCAAGCATTCCAGGGGACAGGCGGAGGGGGGGGAGGCGGGAGGCAAAATCCGGCTTACCCAAACTCCTCAGGCGACTGGCTCCTCGGTCCTGATGCCACTGCCCGCCACGCTCTCCCTAGCACCCCTCCCCAAACCCCCTCTGCAGCCCCCGCCTCCTGTGGTCTTCAAGGTCGTACCCACCAGATCCTCCCCTCACACACACGGGCCCGCTCGCCCCCCAGACATAACACATACACACACTACACGCATACATGATTTAAACATTACAATCGTAAAAAATATATTTTTGTTATTGATAAAAAATTTGAAACCTGCTAAATTAGCGTTAACTAACTAAAAAGAAGAAATCGGGTAATTTTTCCCCGATTATGAGGTTATTTTATTTAGTTTCGTAATTATGCTGTTCTAATTTTTTTAAATAACAAAATTTATCAAAGAAAAGCTAATGAAATTCCGTTCTTTTATATGTCATGTAAAATGTTTTCGATCAAAATATTTTTAAAAAGGGGGTGGAGTTGGTGAATATCAAGTTTATGCATATTTTTTGAGAGCTCATAAGGGCCCTTTCTTTAGCGTGTTTACGGTTTTTTTTTTTAAAAATTTATAGTAAAAACTTTAGAAAAACATTATTTTATACTAAAAACATTTTTTGGAAGGGGAAAAAATTAACCATAAGCTGGCAAACACGGGCGGTAAGTGGAGTTTTTGGTCCCCCAGCTCGTCCGAGGGCGGCATTTGGTTTGAAGCCGCAGATCGTGACGCAGTGCAAGACACCTTTTTATTGACGGTAGTTGGTTGACGGTGCCCGAGATTCATGCTTTTCCCCTCTCTAGCGACAATTAGGGGGGGTGGGGGGGGAAACCGTACTATTAGGGGAAAAAAAATATTCAAAAAAAAATCCATTTTTTACCTGGGGAGAGTGCACACGGGCCCAAAAAAAATACAATAGGCCCCAATATGGTACCCTCATGAATATTAACTCAATAAAAAGGGTATTTAAGGTTTTTTATAAATTTTTGCCCCTCGTCCGGTGCCCCCCCCCCCACGGGGGGGGACCCCGGATCGGGTATGGGGGGGCCCCGTATGTTTTTTTTAAACCAAATTTTACATCAAAACATTTTGTTTTTTTTTTTTTGCCTGAAATCAACTATATGCAAGCCTGACACCCCCACCTTATTTTTTAGGTGATGAAAGAAAGATAAGCTATATAAAATAGCATTTATTAAAAGATGGGTCTAGGTTTTTTATGCTCACTTTTCAGAATGATCATGAAGGATCCCGGGGGGGGAAACCCCTTTCACCAGGTCAGCCCCCCTTTGGTGATGCCCTTGGGGGTCCCAGGACACCCTTCCCTGTTCGGATAACAGAACTTCTTAGGAGGTAGGGAAGGTGAAGGGTCTGGGGGTTTAGCGGACTTCACCGGAGGAAAGAAAGGTTTAATTTTCCCCCTCCATGATGGCCAACACCTAGCAACATAGCCACTAATGTGCCCACACCCCTTCCTCCTCAGCTTCAGCTGAACCAGAAAAAAGTCCCCCCCTGTGATGTTTTCCAAAAAAAGGGGTTATGATGCTGCAGTCCAGGTGCCTCGTCGTCCCCCTCATCCGAGTATCGGAGGGTCGTCCAGTGAAGTCGGACATCATCAACTCCTCCTCGTCAGTGGTTCTTCCTCCGGGACGGCCAGCCTTCCGCTGTGGGACCCTTTCTTCTTTCCCAATGTTTTCTTTTCAGCCGTTTGCCTTTTTTTTTGTTTCCAGCTTTTTGCCTCTTCTCTGCCTTCAACCTCAGGTCAGTTTTTGCCTCCTCATTCTGGGTTAAAATGCAGGCCCGCCCCCCTCTTTCGTCCCTTTCCAAAAGGGACGAGGTTAGCCTTAGGGAAACGGCCTGACACATTTGGGGTTTTAAGCTGTCTGTTGAGAAGGGTGTCCTGGGTGGCAGGGTGCGTCTGCTGGGGCCCGGGGGGCAGGGTGCATGGGGGGGCCCCGGGGTTGGCAGGCTCTGTCGTGGGGGCTCGGGGGGGGCGGGCTTTGTGTGCTGGGGCCCGGGGGGGGCAGGGGGCGTCGGCTGGGGCCCGGGGGGGGCAGGCTCTTGTCGTGCGGGGGCCCGGGGTGGCAGGCTCTGTCGGTGGTGCTGGGGGGGTGGCAGGCTCTTTTCGTGCGGGGGCCCGGGGTGGAGGCCATATCTGCCTGGGAGACACAGCGGGAAGGGGTATAGTTTGAGGTAGGGCCCTTCACCAGTCGCCCTCTCCATCTGAACTTCCTCCATCAAAGAATTTGGATAATTTCCCACTAAAAATTTCGGTGGTCCCCGGTCGTCGGTTACATGGTTCCACAAAACATCTTGGGAAGATGTTGCGATTGAGTGGCCATATACAGTCGCCCGGAACCACGAAAATTTTGGAGGGGTAGGGCTTTGGCCCATCCCTCAGAACAAACTTGGGCAACTTGTGGACTGTTATTGCTCGTTAGGGTGCAGGAAGCGGTGGTCTTTTCAGTAGGGCACGCAGGAAGGTTTCTTAAAGGGGACCAAAAACTCACATCCAAGGTGGAGTTTGTTGTTGATGCGGAGGCAAGGTAACAATCACATACCATCATTATCGAAAAACTCAACAGGTGAATGTTCATGTGACTTCAGCATTGCCTGATCAGAAGAATCTTTTTCTTACAGAAGAAAAAAACTTCTCGGGGAGTGCTGAAGTGTCTGCACAAAGCTTTCACCATTATCCAGCCACTGGGATGCAATATCCCTTTTGGAACCAAAGATGTGTTCCTCATAAAAAGCGGGATTCCATCGGCATCTGGGAATTTAAACACGGAGGGATGGACTCCCCCCAAAAACTTTATATCCCCACAAAGCAGCTGTCCCCCCGTTTTCACGAGTTCCCTGCGTGGTACTGGGGCCTCTCGCACACAAACCTTGTGGCTTCAAACAGTCGACAATGAATCTCATCCAAAATTTAACCCGGGTCCGGCGTGAATGGTATTTTCTCCAAAGCTATGTGTAACCCCTTAAAGAAGGTTTCCACTTTGACTTTTTTGAAGGCAACAACCGGGCAATGGACATGCCTTCCGGAGCCTTCAATACAAGGTTTGGATGACGGTTATAAGGCATATACCCGCCCTTGTCGCCATTTTCCTTTCTCCCAGGGAGCAGGGATGCTCTTGCTCCCCCAAGCTATGGCATAATGGGAAAAACCCTCCTACGCCCCAAAGTTTATGGGCAGGGGCCCTAGAACATCTTGGCTGGGGAGGTAAAATCAGCAAAAAGGGATATTTCTTGTTTTTAGGGGTGAAAACCCTATTGCTACGGGAAGAACAGCCAATAGGTAACTCCATCCGACAGCTTCTTCGTAGATAGAAAGGGGTCCTGTAACAAAAAAATGAAAATTTGGGGCTTAAAAACCCTTGTGGGAAAAAAAGTTAAAAAAAATTAATAAATAAGCGCTTTTTAAGGCATCCCTTTTAAAAAAAAAATTAATTAGGGTTAGAAGGGGGCCTTTTGGGGAATAAAATAACAAAAAAAAGAATAAATTTTAAAATCTATAAATCTGAGACCCTTAAGCTATCCCTGAGGTCTTTTTTTCATGACCTCATCCCAGGGAGACCAAAGAAGCGTGGGATGAGGTATACAAAAAACCTTTGGGGGGAATGGGAAAAAATGAGCAAACTTACAGAAGGTTGTTTTCTTGATGTTGAATCTGTCAGCGGCTTTCTTCAGGCTGCAGTAGTGGCCCCGCGGTGCTTAAAAAGGAGCCTCAAAGGGCAGTGCGGTCCATCTGCTTTCCTTTCCTGACATATTTGCGAGGATGATGACGGTGATGGCGGGAGGTTAGGTTAAACTGAAAAAGTTAATGACATTAGACATCTTCATTTAGGTTTGGTTAGTTTAGGTTAGCTTTGCTTAGATTTTTTACAGTGTAAGGGATTCTTTCATGGCCACCATATTTTTTGGGGCTATGAGTCTGGCAATATAGTGGGGGATCACCGAACGTCATGCCCCCAAAATATGCAGTGTTTAAAGTTTTTTTTTTAACCCTAAAAAATTAATTCTAGAATTTTAATAACATAAATCATTTTTAAGAAAATTAGTTCATGTGCTTTTACTAATAAACCTGATATAGCACATAATTTAATCCAATCACCTTCAAAAATTTACACCAAAAAAAAAAAAAAACACTGTTCATTTAATTTAAATGCACTAGTTCACCACCCCCATTTTAAAATCATGTAATAGCATGTCAGTCACTTTTTTTTTGTTTTTCTAATATTTTTAAAAATATATAATTTCCAAAATCGTAGTGTCGGGGGGTCACCGAAAAGGGATCCCCCCAAAAAGCAGTGTTAAAAAGGTTTTTTTAACCATAAAAAATTTAAATTTTAAATCATTCTAATAACATAAATCATTATATAATAGTTTTTTCATGTGCTTATAGCAAATAACACGATATAGCATCAAATTTTAATACCCAAACACCTTCAACTTTATGCCACAAAAAAAACGTTCCATTTAATTTAAAGCAATAGTTCCACCACCATTTATATCAGCGAATAACATAGTCAAACATGTTTTGTTATGTTTGTGTAGGTATTTCAAAGATATAGCTTTTTTAAAATTTCACTGTACGTTGATCCCCCGCACTTCACCATACGGTTTTATCCCCCCCCGCCCCCCCACCCCTTTTTTTTTAAATAAGCCACCGCGGCCTGTTGAAAGCATGCACACTTTTTTACTCAATAACATGTCAATCGGTTTTACCTCGTATTGCAACTTACCTAAAAAAATCACGCCCTACAGCCGACATGAGACACATAATGAACGGCGAAAAATAACAAGGAACATACGAAAAATAAAATTTCTACCCGGTAACACGGGGGGCGCTGACCTACCCTGTTCTCGCATGTGTTCACTGGGGTGGCGCTGCATCCCGGGGGGCATGGGGCGCGAAATTTTAATTAATTTTTGCGTTTAGCCTTGTACGGGGATCCCCCCCGTTTGGGTGTGACCCACCCCACCACCATTACAAAATAACAAATATCGTCGGTAAGCTACGCGTACGCCATTACATTCCGTATGTGCGTGGGGAGAAAAGAGGGCAAAAAGAGGAAAAAGGGGAGGTCAAAAAGCCCACAATCGAGCTGTGGGTCGTCGTTTTCCCTTTGTAACGGCGGGGATTTGTTTTCATACCCTGGAGGCGCCCAAAACGTTTTTATAGAGGGGTACAGAAACCTGAAAGGGGGCAAACCCGCTCAAAATTTTTCTTCTCAAACGCAGCCCACAAAACCCCCGCAAAACCCTAACGGTATATAAAGAAAGACCGGGGAAATATTTTTCCCATCCAACATAACAAATAAGTGTAGCCAGAAAAAATCCAGATAGCACCCCCTTTTGTTTAGAGCGCCATCTATTTTATGGACGAAAAACTACCTCAATGTTCCCGTATTTCTAACTTTTTTTTTTCTATTATTTTAGGGAAAAATATTAGATATTATTAAATGAAATTGGGGCATATATGTAGCACAAAAGTACACCGTAGTGTAGTATCGTGGTCAGGGAAGCGGTAGTAGCGGGAATATTTCGGGGAGGGGCAGGGGCATACACGTCTTGCCACCCCCACGGTAGCTCAAAAGGGGTGACGGGACGACTGGACACGGACGCCCAGTTGTTCAAAGAGAAAAATTGAAAACAACCACGCGGATGATGATTAAAAAAGGATACTGATACTGAGGCGTATTTTGTGCGTCCCCTTTGCAAGAAAATTTTACTTATTAACTCCGCCCACTTTTTTTTTTTACTTTTTTTGGTTTTTACAAAAAAAGAGCAGTTTACACTCCCCGGCAGCGAAATTTTACTCTTTTTTTTCCTGAAAATTATACCGTCGTGGGGTGTGGGTGGTGGTTTCAAGAGCCGGCCCAAAATCGATGGGCAAAAAAAAATCTTACAGAAACTCTCCGTAAATTTTTCCCCTTTTTTCCCTTTTAAAAATTCTCATCCAATTAAACATTTACATGGCCGACATGCAAAGGATACTGTTTTTAATTTAGGAATAGGTTCAAACCTTTTACGGTATAACAAAAATCAACAGTTAATGATGTCACAAATTTTAAAATTTTCTCCAGCGACATCGGGGAAAAATTTTTTCCCACTCCCTTAATTTTTTTTCAATGCGTCCCCAAACCCCTTTTTAAGATTTGTGGCAGCACGAAAAAACTTTGTAATTTTTGGCCATAAAAACCAAAAATAAAAAAACGTCTCTTTAGTAGTAGTTATGATTACTTTAAAAATGCAATGTACTGGTACATTTGTCATAACTTACACAGGTGTCACCCCTAAAAAAATGTACATAATGGATATACAAAACACCTCCACAGTCCTCCAGTGAGGCGAGGTGAGGTGCTCTGGGTGCTCTGAGGGTTCCTCATGCGTTCGCCGTTTTTCGGCAGCTGGCGGCCCTCTACGCATGACTGTGGGCTCCGAAACTAACCACAGGATTTTCTTGAAAATAACCTCATTGTGATTCCCCCCACAAAGTTACCCTTAACGAAATCAACGAAACCCTTCCCTAACCTAACCTAACCTAACCTAACCTAACTTTTTTTCTAACCTAACCTAACCTATAGCGGTCTGCCGAAAAGGGCGAACGCCTGGAGATTTGAGGCGGAGCAGAAAAGAGAAAAGAGGAGAAGAAAAAAAAAGGGGAAAGAGAAAGAAGGAAAGAAATGGAAAAGAAAGGAAAGGGAAGGGAAATTTAAAAAAGAGAAGAGAGGAAAAGTGATATATGTAAATGATAAATTGTTGCTGTCTTCCATGAGGGGCAACATGATTAGCCCTACCATGATTCCGTACGTCTTCGAATTACAGTTGGGTAATTTTTTAAGGTTGTGAGAGCGAGGTCTGCCCTGGGCTCTCCCAGTGAATGTACGATACTTTTTTTTCCTTCGGCCTCCGCCCTGTAGAAGCGTCTGGCAGCGCTACAATCGTTTTTGTGATGGCAAGCAGGGGGGGAGTTTAAATAAGTATAATTTTCCCTCCGAAAGGACATACAAAATACGCCCCCTATAATGCTAAACCCACTATATACATGTCTTCAGTGCACATATAGTCTGTAGGGATCAAAATTCGTAATATATTGTTATGCAGGGGTTGGTGGTGGTGGAGGATGTTTGGTGGTCGTGTTGGTATTACTTGTTAAAGGGGATCTTATATAGAGGGTACGCCATTCATCGGCCCTAGTTAAACGCTTTCTGGGCGCCATTTTGCCAGGGCCTCTTCGTTCACTCTAGACCCGGGAAAGTTCTCAAGGCATTACCCCGAATAAACATGTTATACATGTATAAAGGATATTACTGTTATTTGAATGGGTTGTTCTATAAGATTATACTAAACATAGTAAACACATTAAAATAATGGTCATTATGAGACTCTGAAGAAATATGATTTAAAATTTAACCATTCACCTAAAACTCGTTGTCATGTAAAACTTTGTGGGACAACTTATAAAAATGAAATATCAATAGGGAAACAGAATTTTATTAGCTTTCCATGTGCTATATTTCGTTTTGGATAAATGCAGTAGTAGCATGTATAAATTAGCGTTAAATAAAAATCGCGGCGGGTCGACCGTCTCTCTCTCTCTCTCCGTGAAAGAGAGAGAGAGAGAGATTATAGTGAAGAGAGATTGGAGTAACTAAAAAACTTTTAATTCTCTCTCTCTCTCTCTTCCTCGTTTATATTTTATTTTATATAGGCTTTGTTTGCGACGCGGGGGGCCCTCATA
>JACEEZ010025815.1:57500-68164 GCA_016584305.1 Chionoecetes opilio | reverse complement strand
TTTTTTTTTTTTTTAAAAAAAAAGTTTGGGGGTTAAAAAGATTTTTTTTTTTACTAATTTTTAGTAATTTTCTCGCTTTTTTTAATGAAAATGGGACATTAAGTAGAATAACCATTTGCAAAGGATTCACTGCGCGCCCACTTTTCCTGTTATTATAGTATGAAGGGCCAGAAATTACAACTTTTCCTAACAGAGAGAACTTTTAGGTAAAACTTTTGGAAGAAGCCTTACCCCATCTTTTTTTTTTCCCCCCCTATACCAAAAGTCTGGGGAACTGGGGGGGGAATACGGGGTTTTTGGGTCAGGGAAGCAAATATAAGGTTTTTATGGCTCCCCAAAAAATCATCAAAGTACATATGTAAAAATTAACCAAAACAACCAAACCCAAAAATTTCCCTAACAAAACCTAAACCAAAAACCAAATTAACACAAAGTATACCAAACCCAACCCCAACCCAACCTTAAACCACAAAGTATCCCTAACCGAACCAACCAAACCTTTAACCAAAGTATACCTAACCTAACCTAACCAAACCAACCTTAACCCACAAAGTAACCAAACCTAACCAACCAAACCCTTAAACCACAAAGTTTACCAACCAAACCCACAAAGTATACCTAACCTAAACCAAAAGTATCCCTTACAAACCCTAACCAAACTACCTTTAACCAAAAAAGTATACCAACCTAACAAACCCTTTAACCCACAAAGTATCCCAAAACCAAATTTAAACCAACCAACTAACTGGATTTGAATTTTTTGGGCACCTCATATTCATAGCGGCCATGGGGGGTTAACCCAAGGCTGAGCGCACGCTGGAACCTTTTACAGATGGAAGTACAAAAGCATACAATACGTGCGGTAGATTTCAGTCAAAGCCGGAAGGAGAGTTCCAAAAATTTCCGAACTTTCTTGATTTAACATATATGTAAAGCAAATGACGAATAAACAAAGTACATAAGAAAATAATGTGTACCACAGTGTGTTGATCCTGAGGACAACACTTTCTATGAATACCCCAAAGGGGTTTAATCCCCAAACCCTTTTCCCCTTTCCCTTTGGGCGCCTCCCCTGCGTTTGTAGTCTGGGAGCGTATCTTTTGGATACAGTTTTGAAGATTCTATATACATATGCTATGGCACTTGGCCGTAAAATTTCTTACAGTCTACTTCACTTGAAAACAATACTGATGTACCTCATATTTTTTCACGTTATATTTAAACATGTAAAGACATATACAAGTACTACAGTATTCATCATATACGTATACAAAGATTGGGTTAACATGGAGATTGAAGTGTATTGGGGAAAGTATGTGAGTATCTATGAAAATAACTCATTTGTGAAGGGGCTTTATGTGGAGTAAACGAAAAAAATATTACGAAAAAAGTGAATAGGCACCCCATGTTGCCCGCACGGGAAAACGGAAAAAATGTAAACATATCAGTACATGGGACCTCTGGCCTCTGCGTCTAAAGGCCTATTGGGAGTGTGGTTGATTACAGGAAGTTTCGACGGTAGAAAATGGAGGTTTTGACGGCACCGTCGAACTCCGTCGAAACTTCCAATATGTCTATCATAAAGTAAAACCTAAAGGTATTTTGTCATTGAGAGGATTAATATAAAATACAAGGTTACTAGATCATTGCCCACCAAAATTAAAGTGAAAAGCATATACAGCCAAGATCCCCGTATATCTTCGTTGTTTCCCACCCTAACGTGGTAACACCTATCAACCGTAGCTTGCCTATCATTAATATTGTATTTAATAAAATCAATTAGCGATAAAGACTAATAAACAATGAACAACAGTACTGTTTGTGCGGCTTCATCCCCAGGCTGAGGCAGTGCCCTCCTGATGGTCACAATTAGACCTAAACGGCACCTCAGTTTGTGGGGAAACCAGGGAATCCTGACTCTATATACTCCATTATACTCCTGTTTACTTTGTAAGTGTAATGTTAAATATTGGTTACAAATATTCAATTTACAATTATAATATTAAATAAAAAAATAAAAAATAATTTAGCTATATCAACGAAATGTTAAATTATGCATGATGAAAGATCTAAAATATTATGAAGGGAACGAATGAGAGGGTTCGACGGCGCTGACTTGGAATGTTTGACGATGCACTATGTTGGAGGTTTCGACGGCATTCCGTCGAACCTTCCTGTTACCGTGTGGTTTCTGTTTATCTTACTGGATTCTAGGAAATATTCTCTATGATCTTCTGTCGCAAATCATTACTTTTGGAGATAATGACATGTTGTTTATAGGGAGGAGAGAGATAAGTGTTTATGTCCGCCACACGCTTCTTCCTCTTGTGACCTGCATCGCCTCTGTTCTTCCCTTGCCGCGGACACTTTTTCTTAACGCAGATTTTTCTTTGGTTAGGAGGTTAAAGCGTGGGAATAGGTTAGGTTAGGTTAGATTAATGGGTACATTTTTACGATGGCACCAAACTTTCCTACACTATAGGGAATATGGTTTTTGTTTACCTTATTGTATTCTAAGAGACATTTTCTCCTTGAGCTTTTCGTCGCAAATCAATAGTTTCGGAGATATGAACATTTTAGGTGGGAGGAAGAATACGTCTCATTGCTTACAAAATGCCTCCCTCTTCTCTTCTTGTGACCTGCATCGCTTTTGTTTCGGAGGCGCAGCCGTGGCTACCTTACCTAACCTAACCTAAACCTAACCTGAACCTTACCTTACCTTACCTTACCTAACCTAACCTAACCTAACCTAACCTAACCTAACCTTTAACCTCCTAACTGGGTCCAATAATAAAAAAGTTTAATAAAATACCAAACAAAAGCGATGCAGGTCACAAAAAGACGAAGAGGGAGGCATTTTGTATACAGGTTGAAGTTCCCAAACTCGGCATCCCAAGACTCTGCAACACCCAAAACTCGGCTATGGTTCCGGATTTTCCAAAACACGGCAGAACACCCAAAACCCGGCGCGTAGTTGCCGGATCGGCCGCTAGGTGCCACCACACTAGGCCGCTTGGTTTCTCCCGCCGATTTGTTTGTTGTTATTGTTCAGTGGTGTTGTGACTGTAGAGTTGTGTACACTGTTATTTTGCGTGATTTTGTTATTTTGTTATTTTGTCATGCTTTTTTCCCCCTTAATATATCTACGTTCTAAAAGTCGGAAAATTCCATTACTCGGCTCGGCGCTGGTCCCGAGGTTGCCGAGTTTGGGAACTTCAACCTGTACAATGAGACGTATTCCTCCTCCCACCTAAAATGTTCCATATCTCTGAAACTATTGATTTGCAAAAAAAGAAAGCTCAAAGAGAAAATGTCTCTTAGAATACAATAAGGTAAACAAAAACCATGCTCCCAATTGTGTAGGGAAGTTTGGTCCTGTCGTAAAATAATACCGATTAATGAGTCTAAAGGTGGGGTTAGGTTAGTTTAATTTTCATATATCATATACACTCCTTCCTATTAAAAAACATCTCATATCTCCGAAAGAGTGTGATTTGCGACGGAAGTTCATAGAGAGAATGTTTCTTAGAATCCATTAATGTTAACAGAAACCACACACCCAATTGTGTAGGGAATTTCGGTCCTAATATAAAAATTTACCGGTTGAATTTGTTTTTTTGTCATTTATGTTGAAAAAAAAAAAAAGGCGAACATAGCAACATAAGAAAATAAGGAAGCTACAAGAGGCCGTGAGGCCTACACATGGTAGTTCCTGCCACCTAACACTACCTACATCCACCTTTCATCCTCATCCATGAACCTATCCAGCTCCTCTTTAAAGCTCCCTAATGACTCCGCACTAACTACCTGTCTACTGAGACCATTCCATTCATTCACCACCCTATTTGTGAACCAGTTTTTCCCTATTTCCTTTCTAAGTCTACGCTTTTCCAGCTTGAATCCGTTACTTCTTGTTCTACCCTGGTTAAAAGCCGTAAGAACTTTTCCTACCTCTCCTTTATTAAATCCCTTTATCCACTTAAAAACTTCTATCAGATCGCCCCTTACTCTGTGTCTCTCGAGTGAGTGTAATTTTAACAACTTCAATCTCTTCTCATAACTAAAGCTACACATCCCTTGTATCATTTTGGTCATCCTTCTCTGCACTGTTTCTAACAAGGCTTTATCCATCCTGTAATATGGAGACCAAAACTGAACCGCATAGTCTAGGTGAGGCCTGACTAGAGCCAGATAAAGCTTTAGAATAACTTCCGCACTTCTACTTTTAACACTTCTGGTAATGAATCATAATACTCTATTAGCTCTATTTCTGGCCTCAATACATTGTTTCCTAGGTCGGAGGTCTGGGCTCACCCTCACTCCAAGATCTTTTTCACCTTCTGATCTTTTCAGCGATACATTGCTTATGGTGTATCTATTACCAGGGTTTTTTCTACCAACATTCATAACGCTGCATTTATCAATATTAAATTCCCTCTGCCATCTGACTGCCCACTCGTTAAGTTTATCTAAGTCTCCCTGCAATATGTTTACATCAGACTGTGATCCAATAATCCTACCTAACTTAGTATCATCAGCAAACTTGCTGATATCACTGCTAATCCCACTATCCAAGTCGTTGATGTAAATAAAAATAGTAATGGACCCAAAACAGACCCTTGTGGAACTCCACTTGTCACCAGTCCCCATTCAGATTTAGAACCATTAATTGTAACCCTTTGTTGCCTATTACTTAGCCAAGCTCTGATCCAGTGAAGAACCTTCCCATCTATTCCATGAGCCCTAACCTTATTTAAGAGTCGCTCGTGTGGTACTTTGTCAAATGCCTTACTAAAGTCCAGATATATTATATAATCCTTATCATTATCTGCCGTCTCATAAACTTTCCTATAAAAACTCAATAAATTGGTGAGACATGACCTACCCTTGGTGAATCCATGTTGTGAATCATTGATCAAACTATGTTTATCTAAGTGCTCTCTAATGTTTTTTGCAATAATAGATTCCAATAATTTACCCACCACTGATGTTAGACTTACGGGTCGATAATTTGACTTTAGTCCTCTGTCTCCCTTCTTAAATATGGGAACAACATTTCCTTTCCTCCACAATAATGGCACATCGCCTATCACAACCGATTTCCTAAAAATGTGCACTAACAACTCACTAACAACCTCCTTGCATTTCTTTAATACCCTGGAATACACTTCATCTGGTCCTGGTGATTTAAAATTCTTTATTTTATCTATACCCTCTTCCACCATTTCCCTAGTTATCACAATATCTTTGAGTTTCTCCTCATCGCTTCCTTTGAACATCTGTTCACTATCAGGTATCGTCTGTGTATCCTCCTCTGTAAAAACACTTAAGAAATAATCATTTAGACTCTTACACATATCCTCATCCGTATTTAAGACCTCACCCTGTCCTGACCTTAACGGCCCAACTAATTCCCTTGTCTTTGTTTTATATACCTGATAGAACCCCTTTGGGTCCCTTTTCGCCTGTCCTGCTACTTTAATCTCATAATTGTTCTTAGCAACTCGAGTTAATTTCTTCACTGTCCTTGCCATCACGTTATACTGTTCTTTATTTACCAATCCTGCCTTGAACCTTAAATAAATGTTTCTTTTTACTCCAATGTTGTGTTTTAAATTGGTGGTCATCCATTTTGGATCACTCTTTCTGGACCTTATTTCCCTATAAGGAATATTTCTTTTCTGTCCGTCAATTATATTCCTTACAAATGAGGTATAATCCTCCTCAGCCTCATCCTCACTTCCATTTCTAACCTCTCTAATTACCTCCTCAGCCCTGACCTCACTTCCCTGTCTAGCCGCTCTAATTACCTCCTCAGCCATGACCTCACATCCATATCTAACCGTGCCAATTACCTCCAGGTGCCTTCCTAATCCTTCATAATTGGCCTTTCCAGCTGTCACCGCCCTGTCCTTATTCTGGGAAAATTTCTTCCCCTCCATCCCACACCTCTTATTAATAACCTCCAGGTGTCTTCTTAATTCTGCATAATTGGCCTTTCTGAAATTAGTTATTCGATGCTTATTGCCACTTAATTTTCCAACTTCCCATTTTAAGCTAAATCTGATCTCATAATGGTCGCTATTATCTAAATTCCCACCGACCTCCACATTTGTAACTAAATCGTCTCTATTTGTCAGCAATAGATCTAGAATATTATCTCCTCTAGTAGGCTCCTTGATTGCTTGACTTAGGAAGTTATCCTGGATTATATTTAACAATTCATCTGCGTCGCTGTCACCTATGATTAAAACCCAGTCTATATTCCTAAGATTAAAATCTCCCACCACGCATAGTCGATTATATCTGCAGGCCTTGTTTATTTCTTCCCTTATAGGAGCTGAATCCTCTTTACATAAGTTTGGAGGCCTATACACTACACCCAAAACCATTTTCTCAGTTCCCTCCGTAACCTCTACCCATATAGACTATGCTGTCATCTGTTTTTATAACATTATTAACACAACACTGCAATGCATCTCTTGCATATAGCGCAACTCCTCCACCTCGTCTGCCTACTCTGTCCTTGTGAAATAACTTATACCCAGCTATCTCGACTTCCGGATCAAATACCTTTCCTGACATATCCAACCATGTTTCTGTTAATGCTATTATATCAAAATCCTCTACACTATTTATTCCTCTCAGGAAATCTATCTGTTTAAAAATACTCCTACAGTTTGTATAGTAAACTTTCAAGCAACTCCTCTTCTTTTTGTCAATTTTCCCTTTATCTTTAACTAAACCCCTCCTCTCTCTCTTCTTACGAATTAATCACTTTAGTTCCCTGCCTTCTGATACTCCTCCTAGTGTCGCAAGTTTCCTTTACCCCGACCCCAGTGTCTAAACCCCGGTTCTCTGTCTTAAAAAAGCGACAAACGGTTAGCAGATTCATTCAAAGCACATTAAATCTCACCAAAAAAAATTGTTTCGTTCACCAAAGGAAGTTCGGTGTTCATCTGGAAATTTACCTTATTTTCTACCCTCTCCTTCCAGGAATTCCTTTTCTTCATTGAAAATTTGGTTAAACTGCATAAGCACTGCTCCAAGCTTATCTGAATGACATTACATAAACATATAGTAACTAGTACACTTACTCTACTTCATATCTGCAAAGGTTCCAGTGTGCAGTCAGGTCGTTTATATTCCATACTGCCTCTACTAGTCTGAGGTGCCTGAAACATTCTAAATCCAAAGGTACATACTATAGGTTAATACGCCGGGTTAGGTTAGGTTTAGTTTAGTTTATTTAGATCTTCCCTAGTTTAGGCCACTTTTTTGAGGAACACAAATGCCTTTTTTTTTCTTATTTTTTTGTGTCTGCCAGACTGCCACCCTAAACACCAGTTCCCGGTTATAATGGACGAGAGCTTCACGGTCGCTACCGACCTTAATACACACATTTTCTGTATTTTTTTTTGCTCAGTGTACTGTGCAGTACTAATCTACTTGCACGTATCGTTCAAAAATTATATACAGATTGAATTTTATTTATAGTTATCTAATATCGCACGCGACACACCATCCTCCCCCGACGACTAATTCAACACTGAAAAAGTAAGACAAACTTTGTGTGACAAGTGACTCAAGACCAGGGATGGATAGCCAATCACAGGCTCGAATTCATAGCTAATGACAGGCTCGAATCTCGTTTTTTTAAGCCAATAGTCACACAAGATAGGTTAGCCAATCAGAGAAGTTTCGGGAGCCAATCAAAGGCTCTCAATTAAGTCAACGGATCTTTGTACTGTAAGGCTTTGATTTGAATCAGTTTATGGCGAGACATGGATTGTGTAGGATGTGGGTGGGAGTGTCGGTGTTCGGAGGTATAAGACCGGCCCGCCAGTGGGGAGACAAACCGGTGCTACATTCTCCCTGCTTCCCACAACCTCAGTAGGTAAGAGGGTTCAGGTTAGGTTAGGTTTAATGAAAACTTTTAAGGTTAGGTTAGGTATACTTTGTGGTTAAGGTTAGGTTAGGTTTCATTAAAACCTATAAGGTTAGGTTAGGTATACTTTGTGGTCAAGGTTAAGGTTAGGTTTAATGAAAACCTATAAGGTTAGGTTTGGCATGTTCTATACAATCACTTCCCTGTTATCAGACCCTGACAAATTTTTCCCGGCAAAGTTTTAGTGCTTTTTCTGATGGAGATCAGTGTTTTTAATGGAAACGGCGACCATGAAATTCGGTGATTAAATATATATATATATATTTTTAAACTATGGGTTTCCGGAAAATAAATCTCCATTAGAAAAAGCACCTATTTTAGGCCAGGAGAAATTAGTCGGTGTCTCTGAAAAGGATCGCGAAGTCCTCGTCCATTATTACCCGGTTCCCGATCAGGTCCTCAAGTTTGTTGGGTAGAGGGGAAGATTTTAAGTAAAAAGGGTTGGAGTTGTTGTTGTGCAGTTGCAGTTTTACCAATTTTTTTTTTTAAATATTCGTTCATGACTTTGACTTGTGCTACTGGTTCTTGGTAGACTTTCCCTTTCACTTTTAGCATGTACAGGCTTGCGCGGATGATCTTTGCGCCAGAATCCGTTCATCGAGATTTATCGCGCAGATTTAAAGTTGCTTCCCAAGCTATAAAAAAAATGCAGAAGGCATGAATCGTATGTCTGACAGCGACGTACATCATCTTGCACACTCACCGGTGTGTGGGAGGGAGGGTTTCCCTCCCTCTCCTCCCTCCATAGGCGGTTGACAGTTTGCATGATTTTAAACTTATAGCTTGTAGCGTTCCCCTACATCCCGTGTTTTTGCTGGATTACATAATGGGTGGAAAACATACGGATGGCACAACGATTCAAGCAATCATTGATCTTTACAAGGCTGGGATCAATAATAAGGAAATTTGCAAGCTTAAAGGACTAAAGCTTAGAACAGTGCAAAATTTGATCCGCCGATTTAAGGCTGGCGGAGAGGTGAATCTCCCACTCCCAAGAAAACAACCTGGGAAACAAAAAAAAACGTGTAACAGAACCAGGAGCGTGTTAAGGCGACAGCTTGATGCCAATCCTAGCCTTACAGCCAGAGAACTGAAGGAGGAAAATCATACTCTTCTTGGTAATGTGTCGCTTCGTACTGTACAGGAAACTTTGAAACGTGACCTTGGCTACAGGTGTTACCGGGCGCGGAATAAGCCACTGATAAATGACCGCCAAAGGAAGAAAAGGCTTCACTTTGCAAAGAAATACAGAGATTGGCCTCTCGACAAGTGGCGGGCTGTGCTGTGGAGTGACGAAAGCACATTTTGTGTGAGTGGAGGAGGACCAGCAAAAGTGTACCGTCGCCCCTTGGTCAGACCCCACCAAGCCTCGCTACACACGAAAGACCACAAAACACCCTCCCAGTTTAATGGTGTGGGGTTGCTTTTCTTTTCATGGTATTGGGAACTTAGTTATTTTCCCAAAGAACAACTGTTAACAAAGTGGTGTATTTTGATCTTTTAAATGACCACCTGGAGGCCTGCTTTGAAAAGATACAGGCACAGATTTTCCAACAGGATGGAGCATCCTGCCACAGCTCGAGATGTGATACAGTGGCTTGATGACTGCAAGATTGGGAGAATAGATGACTGGCCAGGTAATTCTCCCGATATATCACCATAGAAAATCTTTGGGACATCATTAAAGGCAAACTCCGCTCACGTGACACCTCTACACTCCCCAAGCTTGAAATGGAGCTCTGAAAGTGTTGGGAAGAATTTAAGCCTGACTTCCTTCAAAATCTTGCTGACAGTGTACCACGTCGCCTTCAAAGGGTCATCAAGAGGAAGGGCTACGCAACGAAATACTAACTACAATTGTAAGTGTTGATATTCTACATTATTTTGTTATAAACATGGTGCGTCATACGTGTAAACATTCCCTTTTCGGAGGCGCGCAGTGATTATCCACGCAAACTGTAGCGCCAGTCACTTTACCTCCCAACATAGCTACACGGTCTGGTTGTGTTTGTGATTATTTCTCATTTATTTCGCAATTTCTCCTTTGTTTTTCCTATATTTTCACACCCTTGGGAAAATACCCTCGCACTAACGGGCAATCGGCTTTAACGGACCACTTCTCCCCCCTTTTAGTTCGTTAAATCGAGGGTCGACTGTATACAGTAACCGCGGAAAGTGTCTGGAGCAGGGCCCGTTGACATGTGGTCAACCATATTTTAAGGGAGTAACAAACACACTAGTACATTTTCCTTCAACTTCAATTTTCTTCAATCAAGTCTGGTGGCTTTGTAGTCTTGCATGGGCAGCCTGAAACTTGATGGTGTGGCGGTATTACGCCTGCAGGTAGGTCACTCGCTTGCTTGATCAAGGCAAAAAAGGCTGCTTCAGTACGGCCCATTCTTTCACTAATTTCCTTCATAGACACCTTTTCCTCACGTAAGGCGAGAATACGCGCCTTCTCCTCTATAGTAAACCTCTTATTTACCATCCTGAGTGCTTGTCTGAGGTTTGGGAGGCAAAATAACGGCAAGACAGTCCAAAGCCAGTCAAAAAGGTGGCAAAGGTCAGCCAAGAGCATACTCCTCCCTCAACCATGCCTGGGGAAGCACTACAGGGTAAACTGGCTAGGCAGCTACTTATAGTCATACTGAGCTGCTAGGCATACGATATGACCGTTACACAAACCTATAGGCTGCTGAGCGCTGGATGTAGCAAG
>JACEEZ010025815.1:15000-52500 GCA_016584305.1 Chionoecetes opilio | reverse complement strand
TTCCTTTGTTGCTTTTCTGCTATGGTTAGACTTTGTGGAAATTTGCAGTATAGATATTGTATTTTTCTTGTAGTAGGCTTTCAAAGTCCTAGACTCTTCCCGACACCATCGTGTAGCTTTTTCATTGAGTATTTGACCCCATTTCCCTGGCGCAATTGAATAATAATGGCATTACACGTATACCGAAAATCTACCATTACTTCAGCCAAAGTTAAGTTGGGTTAAATCAGATTAGGTTATTTTAGAGGTGAGGGTTGGTTTAGTAACAGATGATATAGAGAAATAACGAAAGCTACCAATAATATGGCAGTTTTGAAGCGTAGCAATGTTTGCGGGGCCGACCTGGAGGGGCAGGTTGCCTCCCCCACATACACACATGCAAAAACATTGATTTCCGACAAAATTGAGAGCCAGTTTAAATTAAAGACACATCAAAACTATTCAGGAGGACTTAAGTTTGGGCCTCAAAATCGGTGGTTGTCCAAAAAACAAAAATTCACGAAGATATTTTGATAACTGGTAACCTCTGTACCTTTTTGTTATTGTTGTAATTGTTGAAGGCACCGTTGCCCGGGATGGGACGATATATGCACGGGTTACACCTATAAAATCTATCACAGTCCGAGGGTTGATTAGTCTTCTTCAGGAAGGTACAGGTGAAGGCTAAATTCCCACCTCTGAAATCATGGCAGCGTTCCGTCAGCCGTGCCTTGTATTCACACTATTCGTCACGGTTCTGTCATTTTCGGCAGTTCCTGCTCACCCTCTAAGCAGACATGGTGCTTAGAGGCTATGCTTGAAGAAATTTTGCATTAATAGCACTTCTGTGGGATGAAGAAGAGGAGTTGAACTCTAAGACATTGTTTTGGGTACATAAAGCCTTAAAAAACGAAAAATTATTAGCACGGCACAGTTCTCATTTCGTTAAAATATTCTTCCCCAGAAACCGTTACGTGACAGGACAGTGATGTATTTGAGCCGTACGTGAAAGGCGGCGCACCGTTTAGTGTAACACGTCATTTGTTTGAATGTAAGAATTCTAACGGATGTGATGAGACAGTGTCCTGTCACCATTTCACCATGATGGTATGGTGTGATTCGGCCTTTAGGCGGGCGGTGTGGCGCGGGATGGGTTTTGGTCTTGGTGTACCGTGTGGAAAACTTTTGTCCGTCTTTCAGGTACCATTGCAGCCTTTTTACTAGCACTCTTTCATACAGTTTCCTTATCCTAAGGTACAAAGGGTTTTAGGATTGAGGGGTCGAGGGGGTACAAACGCCTATGCTGTCTCCTATCTCATCTTTCTTACCACTGTAGCGGGGCTAACACACACACGCACATACACACCTGCATCGGCTTTGGCCACCCCCCCGTCTGGGACCAGGATTAGAGGCCCGAGGGTGACCTGACGCTGACCTGACTTGTCCTCGCCGACACAACTGCAAAAACCAGCCAGGTCATTCGTTTAGCTACAGGACACAGAACACACACGCTGCGCACCCTCTTGTCCCACGTTGTACAAAGACTCGCTGTCAAATAAACTACAAAGCCAGGACGCCCTTTCTCCATCCTTGTGTATAGACAGCTCCCCAAGATACTACACTCCCTCTCACGCTCACACTCCTTCAAATGAAAATTTAACACGCTCTTTGTTTCACTATTCCCTTTATCTACAAAACCCAGTCCCAGCAAAAATTCCATCACCATTTTCTGCCTTCCCCCCATCATCTCCTTAAAAACTGTTGTGTCAACTTGTTTGGGCCCCAGTCGAATGCGGGTTAAGGCGACATCTAATATGCGGGTGTTTGTTTTTTTTCCCTGGGTGCGGGGGGGAAGTCTGAGGGTAATGACCCCTGGTGGGTGCACGGAGGGCTGTGCCGAGACGTTTTATCAGATGTTTTTTCAAAGGAGAGCAGCAGCGGGAGGTGGATGATGTTTACATCTGACACGGCCATCTTGGCAGCAGCAAACGCTATCTTGTTGCCCCAGCTCATTTTTTCTCTTAAACTCCAACCTTTTCTTAGTATTATAGATTATTGTTGATAAACACAGTTACAAATTTGTGCTCAGTGGACTACTGCTCAGCAGAGGTCACTCCAGACTCCTTTAGTAATACACCCCCGGCTGTTCTGCATTCTCTGCCCGACCTCTCATGCGCTAATATGGCGCATTTAGACGCAGGGTGAACTTTGCATTCCCTTTTTTAAGGGGAAAAAACTGCGTCTTATGCGCCGGCAAAAACGGTATATATATATATAAAATATATATATATATATATATATATTATATATATATATATATATATATATATATATATATATATATATTATTATATATCTATATATTATATATATATATATAATACATTAAAACCCTGATAACGCGGCACTGATAACTCAGAATTGATATAACTCGGCAAAGGCAAAGACAGTTTTTTTTTTTTTTTTTTTTTTTTTTTTTTTTTTTTTTTTTTTTTTTTTTTTTTTTTTTTTTTTTTTTTTTTTACCCCACCACCTATGCCATAGCGCGTGTTTGGAGTGAGCCCCGGGGTGGATGGTAGACCCTGGGGCTCACTCAGGCTTTGATGGTTGCCCCGCCTGTGGGGCGCAGCAGGATTGTTATAGTGACGCTGTGATTGAGGCTCATGCCGCCCCCCTGTGTCCTCCCATGGCCCTCAACAGTCGAAGGTAGAGGTAAAGGACAGGGCATTGGGTGTTCCCTTTGCCACTCGACGGTGCGAAAGATTTCAAGTGGATTTTTGGGTCTCACTCGGGGTCGAAAATCGGGTCTTCGAGAACGCCACTCGGTTATGCTAACCACTCTGCTACCGCCTCCCCAAAGCGCCCCTCATGGTTTTTACTCGGGACATCATTTCCCCCACAACCTCTTGTGTGAACATGTAAACAGAAAGTCGGCAAAAAAATAATGGGATCTCGCATATTGATTTATAACTGCATCTCTTTGCTTACACTCGGCATATCCTCAGCGCATAAAGTCTTTTTTTTTGTCCTTTTGATCTTTTCCTGCAGGCTCAGGCTCTTCAATTCATTCCCTTCCTGCTGGAGACACCCTTGCTGATGGAGCTGACATCTTGAAATACAGTACTGTATGATGTAATCCCAAAACACGTAAAATAGGTGGCAAAGTAAAGCAAAGGTCGGGAAGCAGCGTGTAGGCTGTCAGCTGCTGAGCCGTGTTTATGTCATCCAAGCACCGTCATGGATACGAATTCCGTCTTTTGTCGAAATTGAAAAAGGATTGGTTTCTGCTTCAAAAACACAACAAGCTTGGTAGGAGCCGAAATAATAATCAATGCAAAACATTGCAAACAATATCACAAAGTAGTATAACACACATTTCAGCAAGTGTTATTGGATTGGGATTCGTAATCCATGACGGTGCTTGGACAACAAAAACACTGCTCAGCCTACGCGCTGGTACCCGACCTTTGCTTTAATTTGCCACCTATTTTACGTTTTTTTGGGATTACATCATACAGTACTGTACATCAAAATGTCAGCTCCATCATGCAAGGGTGTCTCCAGCAGGAAGGGAATGAAATTGAAGACCTGAGCCTGCAGGAAAAGGTGAAAGTGCTGGCAAGGATGGATGCAGGTGCGTCCATGCGTGCTTTTTGTGCTGAGTTTGATATCAAATCCAGCACATTCTACCCGTTCACTGGTAAGTGTAGTTTTTATGCTTTTACAGTACTGTAGTTACAATTTTTTTTTATTATTATTATAATTTCGTTTTTTTCCCCCCATATCAGAGGAGGACATTGCATAACTCGGCACATTGAATAACTCAGCAAGGGCCAGAGCCTCTATCGTGCCGAGTTATAAGGCTTTTACTGTGTTATATATATATATATATATATATATATATATATATATATATATATATATATATATATTATATATATATATACTATATATATATTATATATATATATATACACAAACCTCGATTTCCCGAACTAATAGGGGGGAGCACTGGTCCGGGAACCGCAAAAGTCCGGGAATCGCAAGTAAAAAAAAAAGAAAAAGAAAAAAAAAAAAAAAATGCCATTACCCACCCCTGGACGTTTATCCTACTCTAGTATTTACTGTCCGGCAACCGACAATATCAACTACCCCGCTACAGACTTTTACGTCCGCTGAGCAATGAGCATGCAGCCACCTGGCGGGAGGCAGCAGAAAGTGTTTAATAGTCTCAGAAATGTTCTTGCACCAGGGGCAGTGGGAGTCAGGTGACTGACGGAGGCTGTGCAGGTGAACCGTGAATGTTGTGTGCCCAAATGTAAACAATACGACCACTGAGCATGCTGCCACCTGGCGGGAGGCGCGGACACTGACCAGGGGTGACAGGAGACGCTCGGACCGCCGGACGACTTGTTCAATTTACGAACAGGACCAGGCATTTCAACGTAAAAAAAAAAAAAAAAAAAAAAAAAAAAAAAAAAAAAAAAAAAAAAAGAGACGAAATCCCGGACTGGATTTCGGAAACATATCGGAACGAGGTTGGGTAAATAAAATATATATATAATATATATATATATAAATGATATAATATATATATATATATATATATATATATATATATATATATATATATATATATATATATTTACACACACTCAAACCTAGGCTATTGCGCATTCGGCTATCGCGCTTTACGGCTATCGCGCATACCCAAATGTACTACAATCCTCGGCTATAGCGCAGCAACCTACCGCGTTTCACGGCTATCATGCATCCTTTTTTTTTCCTATAGTGCGTGTAGGCAGTGACCTCCAGAGGTGGGATGGTAGGCCCTGGAGGCTCACTTGAGGGCTGTGATGGTTGGCCCTCGCCCGTGGTGGCGCAGGCAGGAGTTTTAAAGTGGCGCCTGTGATTAGAGGGTGTCTGGACAATTTGAGACACCCTCGTATTGATCACCAGATCGCATTTATCCCCAATTGGAAATGGGAGATAAATACTCTGAATGAAGAAATCTACACCATGATGTACTAGGTAAGAATCCTAGCACTTTTGAAAGTCCACTATACCGACCTCATACCACATTTTCGAACGGAGGACAATTAGAGCAAATTTACTGTAGTCAGTAATATACAAGTTTATATGGTTTATTAAGGCCCGCCCACACCAGGAAATGGTGGATGTCTGTGGTGGAGGAACAGGATATCTGTGAGTGAGGAGGATGCTGCAGCTGCCTCTGCGTTTTACGTTATAATGCACTCACTTTTTCTTTTAATCAACGTTCACACAAACATACACACACACACACACACACACACACACACACACACACACACACACAAAGGCGTAACAGCTAGGCGTCCTTGTTCTATAAATACACCGTCAGGACATTCCAGGGGCAGGTAGAGGGGAGTGAGGTCAGGTCAGGTTCCCCTGGTGTTATCACAGGCTGTCAAGGACACTTGTCGTATGAGCTACGTTGCCAAATGTAACGGAAGGTATACAGAGTCGTTGTTATACCCTCAAATTGCAAGCCATTCATAAAACCATGCAGACGTACTATGCAAATTTATAATTTTTAATTAGTTACCGTAACAGCTAACAGTATGAGAGACATTGTCAACAGCCTGTTAACGGTGAACGTGACACCAATGCGGGAATCCCATAACCCCACCCGAGGGCTCATGATAGGCCAGCCGGTAGAGGCGTTGCGATCGAGTAGACGGCAGGACATTAGCAGCGAGCTGTGATTGGCTGCTCAATTCCTGGACTTCCCGGAGCTCCCGCCACCTCAGTCAAATCACTAAAGTGCGCGTACTCTCTGGGTGCAGTGATAGCATTGAAGGAAACTTTGTATAATGGCCGATTTACCTCAACCTCGTCCTCCCACTATCACGCAAGGACGCAAGGTGATACTGAGGCAGAACATAAAGTGATTTGTTATTGGAAATCGTACAATGTAAAACAGGCAGTTGACTTAGTGGTAGACTGCTGGAACAATACCACTATCAATACTGCTTGGCATAACATTTTGGAGGGTTTGCCTGAGGACCGCCAGGTGGCAGTGCCTACAGTACCCACAGTCACTCGAGACACAGATAGAAGCGGCGGTGGCAGAGGCACGGCAAATCCCTGGAGCTGGATTTGCTGACATGACTGGTGAGGACATTAGGGAAATGATTCAGCCTCCTGCAGGGACTGCTGGCAATATAATGGAAGAGGATGATGTGGCAGGTGAAGCGGACAGCACTGAAGAGGAAGAGGAGGATGACAATGTGCGGCGTGAATCTTTATCTATTGCCGATATCAAGACAGTGATAGATTTGAGATGCAGGCTACACCACATCCTCGAACAAGACTTAACTACTAACAGCGAGTTGAAGTGTTCGTTGATTCGTCAGGCAGTGGCGAGTTATGAGCAGCAGTATCATGACCACATGAACTCTCACCGTCAACGTCAGATCACCGAGTTTTTACGGAGCCGCAACCAGGCACAACAACACAAGAATGGACTGCAACCAGGACCCTCCAATGATCCCCCTGTCATTGATGAACCATCTGACTTTGAGGGCTTCACTTGTGCAACAATGGAAGACATTCTGGACGAGTTACAGGCCCGTCGTGGTGGTCATAAATGACAACACTCCACACAAGCCTCGGCTCTCATCCATCTAAGCCCCTCGTCATCCCCAATAAAAGGTAAATAAAGTGCTGTAAAATGTATGTTGTTTTAATGATTCCTGATTTGATTTATTATTTCATCATATGCTCAAAAAACAGGGTAAAAACATGAAAAAAGTGGTAAAATATGTGGTCATCATGGGGTTCCTGGCACCAATTAGAATTATTATCATTAGTTCTATTGTTCGGCTATCGCGCGCCGATAGCGGCACCAATTCGGGGCGATAGCCGAGGTTTGAGTGTAAATATATATAATATATATATATTTATATATATTTATATATATATATATATATATATATATATATATATATATATATATATATATATATATATATATATATATATATATATATATATATATATATATACAGGAAAATACCTTTTATCCGGATATATCCGGACTTCCGGGTAGCCGGTTAATGGAAAAGTCCGGTTAATGGGTACGTATACTTAGGAAAGATGCATTTACTAAAAAAAACATAATATTGTATGATTGTTTCTGTTACCTTATTAGTAGATCATTGTAGAACTGTAATTCACCATAAATAGACATCCCCAGCCCAACATAGCACTCCTGTTCTTGTTGACTATGCACGTATAAATGACACTCCCGTAATGTAGTACCGTAAATTATAAACTAAAGAAACTCTTTTGATGCGATGGAGGTACACTGGCAATGGCAGCTGGGATGGCGGGGTGCTACGAGAGCTCTGATTGGCCGAGTCTTTGTCTACGTGTCATGAAACGCGCTGCGCCATAGGCGGCCACCACGTGTGTACACAAGTGCCGCTTACCATAGAGAGAGAGAGAGAGAGAGAGAGAGAGAGAGAGAGAGAGAGAGGAAAGAGAGAGAGAGAGAGAGAGAGAGATAAGATAAGATTTTCATCCTATCTAGACACTTTGCAAGTACCAACTACAAGGTTATTGACTATACAAAGCGCCGCCACGTCAGCATGAACTAGGCGGACTCGAACCGCTGACCGAATGCACAGGGACGCTGCACATTGGGAACTCACGTCTCTACCAACCTTGCCACCCTGACGGGCAGAGAGAGAGAGAGAGAGAGAGAGAGTCTGTGAGTCCCCCTCCGGTGACAAGCTAGACTCGCCGCGGCACGGACCTGGCAACAATGTTAGATGGATGGATTTTCGACCCTATTGCGGGTTGCATATTAACTTCCCTTGACTCGCCCGGGATAAAGGAGGGTTTGGGCAATATAATGCCATACCTAACTCGATTTCGGTCATGGTGGCCGAAAAAATCTTTTTTTGAAAAAAGGTCTTTTACACTACCGGACTATGTTACTACATGCCTCGTATATGCAAAGACTTTTAACACGAAATTATATACTAAAGGAACACTTTGTTTTCTTCTATTTTATTTGTTTATTGTACTTACTGTATTTGTTTAGGGCTAGGCAGTCTGGTCAGAAAACTCCAGGTCCGGGTCGTCTGGGTTGTCTGACAGTGGTGATAGTGGCTCATCAGGCACTGAGTCTTGGACAGATGATGGTCCAGGCACAGCAGGATGGGCTGTAGTTGATGGCCCTGGCACAGATACCGGCGCTTGTCTTTGTTTCATTGCGCGGGCGAACATTGTTTTGATATCGGTCTGCTTGAGTGCTTTGCGACGTTCATGTAGAGTCTTGTTTTGTAACATTATAAGTTGCATGACTTCTTGGAGAGATATAAATTGGTGACGTGCAAAGTTGATGTAATTTTGTAAGCCGTTAAGTGCTGATTCCCATGACACTTTAACGGTTTCATCTTCCTCCTCACTTTCGCTCCCAGACGTTACCTGCTCATTTTCATTTTTTACGGCTGCAATTATTTGGTCGTCATCCATACTCATTGTCACAGAAATATCTTCATCAACTGCAAGCCACTCATCTAGTATATTTTCATCCATTCCTGCCATGTCGATGTGAGAGTCTTTGGAAGCCATCAGCTCACGGATTTGATCATATACTTTGTCTGACTCGTCCTCAGTAACTCTCGGGAATCCTTCGAATTCGGGTTCGTCCGATTTCTCACCAACATCCATGACTTGGGGCCATAATTTGCGCCAGCTTCGCTGCAGAGTGATTGGCTTTACACTATCCCATGCAAAAGACAACATGTATATGGCATCCTTGATGGTGATTGTTTTTTGGAATTCAGGAATGGTGCCCTCATAATTCACAAGGCGTCTCATGAAATCTTTACGGTACAACATTTTAACATTTTGGATAACGCCCTGATCCATCGGCTGCAAGATACTGGTCACATTAGGGGGCAGGTAAATCACAAAAATATTTCCACTTCTTAACTTGTCTGCAGGAGGATGAGCTTTACAATTGTCAAGAAAAAGCACAATTGTAGTGTTTTCAGGACGTCCCGTTTTTCTTAAATGTTCTTTTACACTAGGGACAAATACATGAAAAAACCACCAGGTAAATATTTCAGCATCCATCCATGAACTTTTCTGGTTTTTGTAGTCAACTGGAAGGTGTACAATTCCCTTCAGGCAGCGAGGCTTCCCATACTTGCCGATCACCAATAACTTTACCCTGTGAGTGGCGCCATTACCACACAACAGTAAAGTTAGCCTCTCCTTGTTTGCTTTGTACCCAACTGCAGTCTTTTCATGTGCCAGAGCCAATGTGGTCTTTGGCAGACATCTGTAGAAAGCTCCGGTCTCGTCTGCATTGTAGATTTGTTCAGGGGTCAAATTATATTTCGCAACTGTTCTTGTAAAATAGTCCCGAAAGTTACTTGCAGCATTTTCATCAGCCGACTTTTTTTCTCCACTAACATCCAGCTTTCTAATACCATGGCGAATCTTGAATTTATTTAACCATCCAATCGTGTAACCACACTCTGACTGGACCCCCATTTTTTCATGGAAAGATTTCGCTTTTTCAATAATCATAGGGCCACTAACGCAAGTTCCTTCCGATCGTTTTAGGGCCAACCACTCATACACTGCCTTGTCTACCTCCTCCTGCTTTGGTTTTCGTAACGTTTTCCGCGATTCCACGCCTAGTCCAGTCTCAGACTTCAAATAAAATTGCTTTAGTTGTTTAGCCTGTGCTTTTATATCGTACATAGTTGACATGCCAATATTATATTGTTGTAGAATATTTTGTCTCCTCTCCCCACTTTCAAGTCTTTGGCAAATGTCTAGTTTGTCTTTAATCGATAATACAACACGTTTACGTGTTATTTTCTTTGCTGTAACTTTCGGCATGTTGAAAGTACGGATGACTCAAAATACCACTCCGGTCGTCGGGTAGCACTGACCTTGCCCACGGACTGATAAACACTGAATTATCATAGCACATGGCACATTATGGCGGGAATAAACAGGTGGCGCTCACGTCTACGGCGGCAAAATTAAAAGTAAAATATTTTGTTACTTTTTTATTTTTTAATACTATTTACTTACCTGCCACAAATTCCGGTTATTGGGTTATTCCGGTTGTTGGGTATCCGGATAAAAGGTATTTTCCTGTATATATATATATATATATACACACACACACACACAGGTTGACCATCACTAATCCGGCAATCAATATTCCGGTTCATCAGTTTTCCGGCATGAATTTCGGAGCGCAGTTTCAAATTTCCCGGTTTGGCGCGCCACTGTTTTTGGGAGGCTTCTTCTTCTTCTTCTTCTTGTGACCTTTTCTGCTTAGTATCGCTTTGTAGGTCGTCTGTCAAGCTTGTGCTCGAGCTTGACACATATGTTCCTTCTTTGCCACTCTGTAGCCCTTTCTTTCCCTGCCAATGGAAGGCGCCTGTTCCCTGGCGCCGTTTGTTTTGATGGCGCTGTACCCAGAATCAGCTGTATGCTCACCTTCCGACAGGAAATCAACGTTGCAGTGGTACAGGTGGAAACAGAAACCAGAGGGGGTGACCTGGCATGTAGGAGACTGGGGGAGTAAGTTACTCTATAAAGCAAGAACAGCACCTTGGAAGTCAACGGAAGTAACAGGAAACTGGAGAACCAGAATTGTAGCTGCAGGGTAGGAGAGAAAGAAACCGTAGAACATGTCATTGTGGAATGCAACAAATATAGGAGTCAGAGGGAAAGGCTTATAGTGTCACTAGTAACAGTCCTAGGCAGAGAGGAGTGGGACAGGAGACTACACTACCTCCCGAGTTTCGCGCTTGCTTTCTTCCGGAGGCATAGCGCAAAACTCGCGGATCGCGAAACTCGGGTATTGAAAACACTGTAAAAATGCTTATTTAGTTTTTTTTTTTTTGTGTGTGTGTGTGTGTGCCTACAGCGCCGTTAGGCAGTGACCTCCAGGGGTGGGATGGTAGGCCCTGAAGGTTAACTAGGGCTGTGTACCTACCGTATTTTACAGCTTATATAAGACTCAGTTTTTCCCCAAAAAATATCCTGAAAATGCCCCAAGCCCCTGTCCACCCAGCAGTGAATGGGTACTGGGTGTTAGTTAGCCTAGGGTTTGTGACCCGCCTCCCGGGGTGGTGGCTTCGGCCAACACTACATAGAGAAGAGGAGGGAGGAGAGGAGTTTGAGTTTGAGCTTGAGTTGGGAGTCACCCAGCAGATGCTGTTTTGGTCTGAGTGAGTGAGCTTGACACATATCTTGTCAGCTGATGGTTGTATGACAGTGTTATATGGCAATAACACTGTCACAATGCCTTCCTCTTTTCTCTCCTGTCTCCTCTAGTACCTCCAGAAACCACAGTACCACACACGTCATGGTTAATCACTTATAAAGGAGTATTTTGTGGTAAATAAGTAAGGAACGGTGGGGTGTAAGGTAAGGTGCTACTTATTTTCAGGTGTTACCTATCTTATGCGACACCGGCTGCTCCTGTAGAGAAAAACAAACAAAAGGAAGAAAACAAAGCAAAACTACATACAAGCTATACTAAGCCTATTATAATACTACACCATTAGACAGGGTGCTGGCTGAAACATCCTTCCAAGAACGAGCCAGGTTGAAAATGCCAGATTTGAGATCATACTTGCACAGGTTTTTGAGTGTCACGGGCAACCCCCTTTTTCCTGTAAATCACCCCTTTACTTGCTCAAAAATCCTCCACGGGGTACAGCCTTTCATAGCCATGTAATCCCCTGGTCCTTTGGTTTAAAGAGTAAAAGTCGTTTTGGGAGGCAAAACAAGTCCCTGATACGACCTTTACACCCCACTCACTCTCGACGGATGCGCGGGTGGGGTTGAGGAGAAGGAGGCTCGGACTCGGTTGCGGCTTTTAAGGCGGATTTCCGTCTGAAAATTAATAATTTCTGGCACCAATTTTTTAAAAAAACCAACCCTTGAAGAAGTGTAACCAAGCCTTTTTGAAGGGTCATAAAAAACTGGGATTTTTCATTATCCCCGGAGAAACGCGGCGTTTTCCTTTGCCTATCCCCACAGGGTCAGGCGGTGATGCCGCAGCTTTAGCACAAAACATCACAGAACGCGCGACTTGCACCTTTTTGGGCCGGGCACGTTTTCTCCTTCTCACTGGTCAGGGTATCTCGGGAACTGAGCGATAGAAAGGCTGTTTTTTTCAGATTGTAGATTTTCTCAAGAAAAGATTTTTCCCTTCCTAATAAAAAACCCTTTAAAAGTCGCCGAAATTCCCCTGCATGCTCTTCCCAGGCATCCAAAAAATTTCACCAAAGACTTACGCTTGGGGAAAACCCGTCGAAGTTTGAAACATAAAACCCAAACCCTCAGATGTCTTTAATTTGGGGGACCTATCTCCCAGCAAATTTTTAGCGCCATCTTCATTTTCCAAACAACGAACCCTCAACCCTAGCGATGTTGCAAGAAACCAATGCTTAAACTTGATCTAATTCACTGACAAAGGTTTACCCTAAACCTTTCCCATGCCCCCTTTTTCCCCTCTTAGAAGAAAAAGAAAAATCAGCAGAATAACCCAAACTTATCTTTAGATCTTAATATCAGAAAGGGGTAGATTAGCAAGATCATACTGTGCCATGCCCTAAAAAACTAGCCCAAACCTCGTAAAATCCTTGAAGAATTTCCCGCTTCACCTGGGAGAAAATACCTTTTTTTGATGGCTTCACAGGGGGGGGGGGGGATATCGGAATACAGCCAGGATAAAGCGAGGAAAAACAGAAACCCCCCAGGAGGCCAAAAACAGCCCCAAAGCCCAAAAAAACTTTTTTCGCCATTGTCCAAACACAGACCGGGTTTTGGGGGTGTTTACCATAAGAAAAAGGTGCGCGCAAAAAAGCAGTGTTGCAAAATTTACAAAATCTGAGAAATTCGGGAAAAAAAAAAAAAAAAAATTGTAGATAATACAGGGAAGACAGAAAAATTTGGGGGTGTCTTGCATGTCACGCTCTTTGACAAATTTCTTTTAATTCCCCCCGGGCCTTTCCCTTTGGGGGAATGATTGAAAAAAAAAAAGATGTCTGGAAACTCACTCAGGGCCTTGATTTCCCTGCTTGCATTTTTTAAAAATATTGTCTTTAATGGTCAGTGACCAGGCCCTTGTTTCTTATCGTCGCCCCGGTTTGATTTCCAAAACGCACTAAAAACTTTTGGGGAAAAGGGTTTCGCTCATTTGGGTTTTGGGGGGCCTAAGCCACATTTGACTGCAGACCAGAACCCCCGTATCCACAGTTATAAAGATGGGTTTTAGTTAAAAAAAGAAATTGTGAGGGAGATGGGTTTACTCAACGAAAGGTTAGCGGGGGGTTTAAGAAACGCAAGACGTTAGGGATGTAACGAGAACGCTCCTTAAACACTGTACCAGTAAAAATGTGGGGTTTTTTGCTTTAATTATATTGCTGTTTTGGGGGAGATTTTACTAGCTGGGAAACATTTGATAATATTAAAAAAAAAATTTGAAACTTTTTTTTGGTCCCGAACGGGCGAGTGCGTTGACTTTCAACAGTTTTCGGTCTTGCGATTCTTAACCCACCGCTCAACCTTTTTTGGGGAGTATTGGTATTCGTTGATATACTTATGCAAGACGGTGCACCGTGAAGCTGTAAGCCCGTGAAAGGGAAAGGTTAGGAAATTGTGCCGTAAAATTTTCAAGACTGGGCCTGTTTTTTGTTTATGTACATTTTCTGTGGTAATTTTAGGGGGGAATATTATTACTATTATTTTTTTATTTTTTTTACATTTGTGCCTATAGCGCCTGTAGGCAGTGGTGACCCAGGGCTCGGATGGTAGGCTCTGGAGGTTCACTTGAGGGCTCTGATGGTTGGTCCTTGCCCGTGGTGGCGCAGGCAGGATTCTTATAGTGATGCCTGTGATTAGAGGCTCATGCCGCCCCCCTGTGTCCTCCGATGCACTCGCAATCGAAGGTAGAGTTAATGGGCAGGGAATGTGGGTGTTCTTAGGCCACTCGACGGTGCAGAAAGGTTTTGGTTTTCTTCGGGGATCAAACTCGGGTCACCGAGAATGCCAGTCGGAGATGCTACCCACTTCGCTACCATCTCCCCATGATCTTGTTGTGCGCATGTGTTTACCCATGGCGACGATGGAACTATGCCAACTACTTTGACCTCTACGTTCATAATTAAAAAAAATTGACGTAAATAACATTTAGGGATGCAATAATGAAATAATGCAATTTTGATAATCAGGGCTTTCACATACATTCTTGCCGCCCTGCCGTATTGTATATAAAAAATAAAAAATAAAAAGTCCGAATAATGTCGGAATCCGAATAATGATGGTCCGAATACGTGAGGGTTTACTGTACTACAACATTCGTCTTGGAAGACCATTAGTATTTTTCAGGGTATTTTTTTGGGAAAACGTGAGTCTTATTAGCTGTTAAATATGGTACTACGCCTTGCACTGAACTAAATAAGCATTTTTACAGTGTTTTCAATACCCGAGTTTCGCGATCCTCGAGTTTAGTGCTATGCCTTTTGAAGCAAGCAAGCGCGAAACACGGGAGGGTATTGTAGAACGATTCCGCCATCAAAGTACACTCAAACCTCGGGTTTCGATCGTCTCCCTTTTCGAACAAATCGATTCACGAACAGAATTTCAAACTCATAATTGCACCGGTTGCCGTACGATAACTCGGTTGCCGAACAAGCTGCTCGGCAACTGTGCGTGTCACTGGCTTCAGTCACGCCGCGGCCCTCACTCAGTAAACATCCGCTACGAACTGTTCTTTAATTTTGACAATTTTTCTTGTCTTGTGCATTATTTTGGTATTATTTTACACTTGGGCCGAAACTCCCTACCGAAGATAACAGTAAAGTCGCCAGGACAACTTTTTTTCTTCGATTTACAGACGTGTGGTGGCGTTAATACTTACATTTCTACATCCATGATTTCAGGAAGGTTAGAAGGGGCTATCTGAAGAGTCTGTGTCATTTTTTGTCTTCATCTGTGTCATATTATGGCTATAAATGAACAAATTACAAAAATATCACCAGAGTGGCGACCAGCACTAAGATATGTTCTGAGTGTCCTTCCGCCGTCGTCGTCGCCCGAAAAAAAACGAGTAGTGAAATTTGAAACTGTATATACTTGCAGATACAAAGCATAAAACAACACTGAAACAGGGTAGATTAGTCATGATATAAACTACTGTGTATCATCTTCAGTGGCAGATACACATCAGTAGTGATGCTATAATTCGTAATATTTGGCGGCTGGCGACATTATTGCAGCTGGCGAGTAAAGTGTTATCTACGGTACACAATTGGGAGTCTGGTTTCTGTTTATCTTATTGGATTCTAGGAAACATTCTCTATGATCTTCTGTCACAAATCATTACTTTTGGAGATAATGACATGTTGTTCATAGGGAGGCGAGAGACAAGTGTTTACGAGCGCCTCACTCTTCTTCCTCTTGTGACCTGCATCGCCTCTGTCTTCCCTTACCGCGGACACTTTTTTAATGCAGATTTAGATTTAGTTAGGAGGTAAAAGTGTGGGAATAGGTTAGGTTAGGTTAGTGAGTGAGTCAAAAGAGGGGGGTTAGGTTAGTTCAATTTTCATTTTTGTAAAAAAAAGTCTTTATTTTAGGGGTCAGGAACGGATTAATCCATTTTATATTGTTTCTTATGGAAAAATGTAGTTCGGTTTTAGAACAATTCGGTTTCTGAACAACTTTTGGGAACGTATTCTGTTTGAAAACCGAGGGCATGTCTGCAGTGCCAATCCGAGGAGTTCTCATACAGAGCGCCGAAATATCGTACAGAACGAAGGTTGTGAGTCCCTTGCATGGGGTGAGGTGGGGCACGGCGGCGGCATGTTGCCACGGAGTTAGGGTGAGGGTGGCATGAGGTGGGGAACGGCGGTAGCGACCACACAGTTCTCGTCCATTATTACCAAAAAACCCATTCATGTGAAGGATATATGTTGTGATCCATTCACAATATCGTCAGTTATCGTAATTTATTGATGGCTTTCATTCGACGGTAATCTTTCGTCGTGTTTTTGTTTACAAGTTATCAGCTGTGAGCGGGCGAGCCCCGACCGATGTAACGGCGGTAGCGACCGCGCAGTTTTCATCCATTATTACCAAAAAAAACATTCGTTTGAAGGATATATGTTGTGATCCATTCACAATATCGTCAGTTATCGTAATTTATTGATGGCTTTCATTCAACGGTACACCTACGTCGTTGTGGTTTTGCATCCATTATTACCAAAAAAAACATTCATGTGAAGGATATATGTTGTGATCCATTCACAATATTGTCAGTTATCATAATTTTTTATGGCTTTCATTCGACGGTACACTCGTTGTGGTTTTGTTTACAAGTTATCAGCTGTGAGCCGGCGAGCCCCGCCAGATATAACGACAATAGCGACTTCGCAGTTATCGTCCATTATTACCAAAAAATACATTCATGTGAAGGATATTTGTTGTGATCCATTCACAATATCATCAGTTATCGTATTTTATTGATGGCTTTAATTCGACGGTAAACTTTCGCTGTTGTGGTTTTGCTTACAAGTTATCAGCTGTGAGCGGGCGAGCCCCGACCAGCCGGGGCGTTCTGGCGAGGCATGCAAGTGAGAGTCAAGCCAGGCTTATGTCACGGAACCCCTCGCCCCCTGTACATAATCCATATTAGATTTAAGGTAAGCAACAATATGCCTATTTCATCATTTCTATGCATAACTTATCATTTATATATGTTTTGGTATGCATGGGTGTGAATGAGTATAAATGTACGGGTACGGGCGAGAGGACTGATTGACCAATATAAATTTTTCCCATAGGTCATGTGTTTCACATAGAGCGAATTCACATAGAACAACCTCGTTTATCGACCGATTTCTCATTCTATGTGGGACCCTAGTGTATAAAAAAGACATTTGATGAGGTTCCCCATGAGAGGCTACTTTGGAAATCAGAAAATATTGGAGGAATCAAAGGGATGATCAAAACCTGGCTGGAAAGTTATCTGATAGGAAGAAAAATGAGATCAGTAATAAAGAATGAAAAATCGTGATGGAGAAGGGTAATTTGTGTGGTACCAAAAGGATAAGTTTTGGCACCAATAATCATCATCAATCATAATCAGTGCTCTTGCAATGTTGTAAACCTATATATTCTATGAATAGTGAGAGGTGTATGAAATGTCCTCTTATCTCTAAAAAGGAATGACATCAAATTTTATTATAGATACAGTGGGGGCCTCTTCACGATACTGATCCGTTCCAAAGGGCATATTGTTAAGCAGAATATCGTTATACATATTGAAGGTCTTATGGGATTATAATCAATCGGAATCTACCTATCCCTAAAATACCCTAATTATCTTGAAATGAGGTAAATAAAATATTAAAAATGCCGTTTAGAGCACTAAATAACTTATTATTACTAGGCATTATTCCCTTCCTTGTATTCTTCTAGCTAGCTATCATGAACTGAAGGACTTCTTTTCAGTTGATACACACTGGGAATAAGGACATTGGTAGACAATGTGTTGTGGTTAATGAGACTTTCAATGTGGCTTTTAGACAGTGGCACTGTGCAAGGTGTATGAAATGAGCACTTGCGTGGGAGGTGGATGGTTCAAATGCTGCATGAGTGGCGTATGAGAGCTAGGAGAGAAGGAAAGAGAGAGAGAGAGAGAGAGAGAGAGAGACAGAGAGAGAGAGAGAGAGAGAGAGAGAGAGAGAGAGAGAGAGAGAGAGAGAGAGAGAGAGAGACGAGAGAGAGAGAGAGAGAGAGAGACTGTGTGTGTGTGTATTTACCTAGTTGTAACATACAGAAAAAGAGCTATGCTCGTACTGTCCCGTCTCCAAAACTACTATTTTCAGCTTTGTTTTGAAGTGGTGAATATTCTTGGTATGTACCACCTCCTTATCCAGGTTATTCCACATTTCAATTGATCTGTGTAGGAAGCTATACTTCTTGATATCTCTTGCATGTGGTTCTCTTCAACCTCTTCCCATAACCTCTCGTATCTCTCTCATCCACAAAAACATATAATCTCTATCATAATTTTCCAGTCCCTTGGTAACCCTGAACATATTCAGGGTATGTGCATCTACCTAGTTGTATTCTTCAGGGCCTGAGCTACACTGGTGTGGTACCGTCTACGTATCCACATTTATCCAGTCTTTCCTTCAACTGGTGCACATTGTTTGCCGATATCACCTCCTCATTTAGTCCATTCCAAGCTTCTATATTTCTATGTGGGAAGCTGTACTTCTTTATGTTATTCAGGCATCTCCCTTAACTAAAAAAAAATGTATGTCCTCTTGTCTATCGACCTTCTCTTTGCTTCCGAGTCAGTAGTCTTTCATTGTCTGTTTCTTCCATCTTAGTTATCAGTACCTATATAAATTGTTAATAAAGTCCCCTCTTTCTCTTCTTTGCTCAAGTGTTGGCAATTTTATCTCTCTCAACCTTTCCTCATAAGCCAGTTCATCTAGCTCTGGTACCATCTTTGTTGCCATTCTCTGTATCCTCTTCAACTTTTTCACATGCTTCTTTTTATATGGCGACCACACAATGGCAGCATATTCCATTTATAGTCGGATCATTGTAGTTATTAATTATCTTTTACATCATATTCTTGTCCATGTACTGAAATATCAGTCTAATATTCTTCAACATCCTGTACGTACACACAAACCTCGTTTTCCCGGACTAATAGGGGGGACCACTGGTCCGGGAACCGCAAAAGTCCGGGAATCGCAACAGTCCAGGAATTATCCTCTAAAAAAAAAAAAAAAAAAAAAAAAAGTCCGATGCCATTACCCACCCCCGGACGTTTATCCTACACTAGTATTTACTTTCCGGCAACTGCCAATATCAACTACCCCCCGTGGACTTTTACGTCCGCTGAGCATGCTGCCACCTGGCAGGAGGCAGCAGAAAGTGTTCAATAGTCTCAAGAGACGTTCCTGCACCAGGGGCAGTGGGGGTCAGGGGACTAACGGAGGCTGTGCAGGTGAACCGTGAGTGTCGTGTGTCCAAATGTAAACAATACGACCGCTGAGGATGCTGCCACCTGGCGGGAGGCAGCAGAAAGTGTTCAATAGTCTCAGAGATGTTCCTGCACCAGGGGCAGTGGGGGTCAGGGGACTTACGGAGGCTGTGCAGGTGAACCATGAGTGTCGTGTGCCCAAATGTAAACAATACGACCGCTAGCATGCTGCCACCTGGCGGGAGGCGCAGACACTGACCAGGGGTGACAGGAGACGCTCGGACCGCCGGACAACTTTGTCAATTTACGAACTGGACCAGGCATTTCAACGTAAAAAAAAAAAAAAAAAAAAAAAAAAAAAAAAATAATAATAATAATAATAATAATAAATAATAATAATAATAATAATAATAATAATAATAATTGTCTTAGACTCTGACATATTCCCGGACCTCGGATTTTGTCCGGCAAATCCGATATCCGGGAAATGGAGGTCCGGGAAATCGAGGTTTGTGTGTATATCCAAATATTTTCTCTACATGTTTTTCTGGTTGTAGGTTGTTTTGTCTTACCACTCCCAGATTTTTCTCTTCATGAACTTTTGTAATTTCATAAAATATTTAGCCATTTGTACACCTTTTTGCTTTTTTTCCCATTTAAATTACATGACACTTATTTCCATAAAATTATATTTCCCATTTTCTGCTCCATTCGTAGACCTTATTCAAGTTATTGTGTAGTGTTTCACAATTTTTATCGCTTCATATTTCTCTTATTAGTATTGCATCATCTGCAAACAAACTTTTAAACTTTTAACATCATCAGTCATGCCATTAATATATATCATGAACATTATTGGTGCCGAAACTTATCCTTTTGGTACCACACAAATTACCCTTTTTCCATTAGGATTTTTCATTCTTTACTACTGATCTCAATTTTCTTCCTCTCAGATAACTTTCCAGCCAGGTTTTGATCATCCCTTTGATGACATTCATATTTAGGGACAATGGGAAGGGGGTGTTTGTATTTTTCTTGGTTTTGCGATATTTATGTGGGGCTAAGGTACGTAACCCCTGCAATATTTGGGGATCTACTGTATAGTACTAGGTAATACCAATATTATTAATAATAGTGTGATGTGTTCCCTATAGTTACAATGGACTCTGGCTGTGTGACCCTGTTGGTGCCCATACAACTGCAAGAGCATCAAGATGCCTTTCTTCGAGGGACCTTTGCCTCCTCAGGTATGTATCTACAGTAGTTGATTTTGTGGTCACTTGTGAAAAAAAAATTTTACTTCAATTTTTAGGTAATTATCATATACACTGGTACCTTGACTTACGAGTGCCCCAACTTACGAGTTTTCCGAGTTACGAGCAGTCGCTCGGTCAATTTTTTGCTTTGAGTTGCGAGCCAAAATCCGAGTTACAAGCGAGCTTCAGATACGCCGCCGCTAGTTGGCGCAGCGAACGCCACAACATCCGCCCAGCATCCCGCGTCGCACTCGTTCACTTCACATGGTTACCTCGCCGTGGAAGCATCTCTGTTGTGTTGTGCTCACACAGGCGAATGCAAATGGCGGTGGGTGAGTACAGTACATTTAGCGGCAGTTCCACCCACAGCTGTTTCCAACAGCTGATACACAGAGTATAAACACTGGCGAATGCAAATGGCGGAGGGTGAGTGCAGTACGTTTAGCGGCATTTCCACCCACAGCTGTTTCCAACAGCTGATACACAGAGTGTAAACACTGGCGAATGCAAATGGCAGAGGGTGAGTGCAGTCCAGTCATATAGGTACAGTCAGACCTCGATATAACGGACTAAAGGGGGGGAGGAGGAGTCCGTTAAAGCCGATTGTCCGTTATAGCGAGGGCATTTTCCCAAGGGTGGAAAAATATATGAAAAAAACGGAAAAATTGTGAAATAAATGAGAAATAATCACAAACACAACCAGACTGTGTAGCTATGTTGGGAGGTAAACAGTGACTGGCACTACATGCTGAATTTGGTCCGCTCCAACACGTGAAATAAATGAGAAATAATTACAAACACAACCAGACTGTGTAGCTATGTTGGGAGGTAAACAGTGACTGGCACTACATGCTGAATTTGGTCCGCTCCAACACGTGAAATAAATGAGAAATAATCACAAACACAACCAGACCGTGTAGCTAGTCAAGCTCAAGCTCTAGTGAAAGGTAAACAATGAGCCAGATTCAGCCATGGCTTCCAAAGGTATTGCTTATTATCATGAGTAATGCTCATTATTATATATATTATATGGTTGTGAAGTACAGTTCTATACACGTGTCACTATTTAGGTCAGTGTAGCCACTGCGTGTCACCTTAGATAAGGGTGATTTAGGGTGTTGAGGTGACACGGAGACGTAGCAGCGGCCACGCCATAACACTAATAGTCACTATTCGAGTTCGACCAACATCAAGACTCTCCATATGCCTACAGGCGCTATAATCTACAACATAAAAAAAAAAAAAAAAAAAAAAAAAAAAAAAAAAAAATCTTACCCGTAAATTTGTCACGCAAATGGAGTCCGTTACATCCGAAATCCGTTAAATCGAGGTCCGTTATATCGAGGTTTGACTACAGTAAAAAAATTGGGGTGGTTTTTTGGGGGCTGGAACGGATTAATGGTATTTCAATTAATTTCAATGGGGAAAAATGATTTGATATACGAGCAAATTAAGTTACGAGCTCGATCAATGAACGAATTAAACTCGTAAGCCAAGTTACCACTGTATATATATATATATATATATATATATATATATATATGTGTTGCTAGTGATTTAGTGGTAGAAGATGTGCATGTGGGTTAAAATAGTGAATATTAGTATTACGGGCTGGATGTAAGAATGTTTCCGTCACTCACTGCCCCGCCAGTCACCTCATCATAACATCTTCAAATCACCCTTATTGAAGGTGACACACGGTGCTACACTGATCAAGATAATGACACCTGTATATAACAACTCACCATAATCACTACGATAAAAACAACAACAACAAAAAAACAACAACAACAACATGTAAATACAGTACTGTAAAAGCATAAAAACTACACTTACCAGTGAACGGGTAGAATGTGCTGGATTTGATATCAAACTCAGCACAAATAGCACGAATGGACGCACCTGCATCCATCCTTGCCAGCACCTTCACCTTTTCCTGCAGGCTCAGGTTCTTCAATTTCATTCCCTTCCTGCTGGAGACACCCTTGCGTGATGGAGCTGACATCTTAATATACAGTACTGTATGATGTAATCCCAAAACACGTAAAATAGGTGGCAAAGTAAAGCAAAGTTCGGGTACCAGCGCGTAGGCTGAGCTGTGTTTTTGTCGTCCAAGCACCGTCCTGGATTACGAATCTCAATCCAATAACACTTGCTGAAATGTGTGTTATACAACTTTGTGATATTGTTTGCAATGTTATTATCTCGGCTCCTACCAAGCTTGTTGTGCTTTTGAAGCAGAAACCAATCCTTTTTTCAATTTCGACAAAAAACAAAATTCGTATCCAAGACGGTGCTTGGACGACATAAACACGGCTCAGCAGCTGACAACCTACACGCTGGTTCCCGACCTTTGCTTTACTTTGCCACCTATTTTACATGGTTTGGGATTACATCATACAGTACAGGGAGGTCCCGTTATACGAGCATTCGATATTCGAGAATCCGATGATACGAGATGTGTAAATTAGGTCTACTTTCAATATACGAGATCGAAAATCCAATGCTACGACATTCAAACGGGTGAGTAAAATTACCAAGTTATTTACTAAAGTAAATTACAAGCTATTTACTAAAATTATAAAGTCATTTACTGACTATATGATTTTACCTAAGGTTGTACGATAATCAATCTGAAAATATGATAATTCTGGTGGCTCGGTACGACAATGTGGCCTACAAAAATTCACATCCCTGGACTATGTACAATGATTCAGATGCGCAGAGACGAGTTTGTGGGCAGTGGAAGAGGTTTGCGCACCCCTCCCTTGTCCCTTACCTACCCTACCCTCTCGAGTCTAGTGTATCACGCGGCGTCCCCAACAGTAGCCTACATACAACGTCTTTTTAGCACCGAGGATCTTTCCTCTTCCCCCAAGTGATCAAGGGGAGGAGGCAGAACTCTAACCCAGTCATCCCTGCAAACGCAGTCACCGCTGTTTTCTCTCAAGTCTCGGAGAGAGAAAACAGGGACTCTCAGCTGGCTACGTGCCAGCTTCCTGTCTCCCCACATAACATTACCACTTGTGAGTGTTATGCATGTTTTATGTTTAATTAATGTGCAGTTATGTTATTTTGTGTGCTATTTTCTCTTTCAGAATGCTTTTTCTACAGAATAGGTAGTACAGTGTGGGTAATATAGACGCTGTGTGCTTGTTGTGTTTGCTATAGTTTATTTTAGCTTGAAAAACATGTTTTTCTTATTTTATTTTTTTTTAATTGATGGGGTCCTGGAACCAAACCTATATTTTACCATTAGTTATGTGTTTCGTTATACGAGATTTCACTTTACGAGTATTCCAGGTGGAACCTAACTGCTCGTATCTTCGGGACCTCCCTGTATTGTATTTCAAGATGTCAGCTCCATCACGCAAGGGTGTCTCCGGCAGGAAGGGAATGAAATTGAAGAGCCTGAGCCTGCAGGAAAGGGTCAAAAGGACAAAAACACGACTTTATGCGACTGAGGATATGCCGAGTGTAAGCAAAGAGATGCAGTTATAACATCAATATGCCGAGATACATTATTTTTTGCCGACTTTCTGTTTACATGTTCACACAAGAGGTTGTGAGGGCATGATATCCCGAGTGAAAACCAAGAGATGCAGTTTAGGGGAGGCGGTAGCAGAGTGGTTAGCATCACCGAGTGGCGTTCTCGAAGACCCAAGTTCGATCCCGAGTGAGACCCATAAATCCGTTTGAAATCTTTCTGCACTGTCGAGTGGCCTAAGAACACCCACGTGCCCTGTCCATTAACTCTACCTTCGACTGCGAGTGCATCGGAGGACACAGGGGGGCGGCATGAGCCTCTAATTACAGGCGTCGCTATAAGAATCCTGCCTGCGCCACCACGGGCGAGGGCCAACCATCACAGCCCTCGATTGAGCCTCCAGAGCCTACCATCCCACCCCTGGAGCTCACTGCTTACACGCGCTATAGGCATACACTACCCTCCCGAGTTTCGCGCCTGCTTTCTTCCGGAGGCATAGCGCGAAACTCGCGGATCGCGAAACTCGTGTATTAAACACACTAAAAATGCTTATTTAGTACGTTTTTTTTTTTTTTTTTTTTTTTTTTTTTTTTTTTTTTTGTGTGTGTGTGTGTGTGTGTGTGTCTACAGCGCCGTTAGGCAGTGACCTCCAGGGGTGGGATGGTAGGCCCTGGAGGTTAACTTGAGGGCTGTGTACCTATCGTATTTTACAGCTTATAAGACTCACTTTTTCCCCCCCAAAATATCCTGAAAATGCCCCAAGCCCCTGTCCACCCAGCAGTGAATGGGTACTGGGTGTTAGCCTAGGGTTTGTGACCCGCCTCCCGGGGTGGTGGCTTCGGCCAACACTACGTAGAGAAGAGGAGGGAGGAGAGGAGCTTGAGATTGAGCTTGAGTTGGGAGTCACCCAGCAGATGCTGTTTTGGTCTGAGTGAGTGAGCTTGACACATATCTTGTCAGCTGATGGTTGTGTGACAGTGTTATATGGCAATAACACTGTCACAATGCCTTCCTCTCTTCTCTCCTGTCTCCTCCAGTACCTCCAGAAACCACAGTACCACACACGTCATGGTTAATCACTTATAAAGGAGTATTTTGTGGTAAATAGTAAGGAACGGCGGGGGTGTAAGGTAAGGTGCTACTTATTTCGAGGTGTTACCTATCTTATGCGACACCGGCTGCTCCTGTAGAGAAAAACACAAACAAATGGAAAAAAACAAAGCAAAACTACAAGCTATACTAAGCCTATTATAATACTATACTAAGCAGGAAGGAAGGAAGGAAGACGTGTCCCGTACGTCTCTTATGGGAGGCGGTAGCAGAGTGGTTAGCGTCAAGATATATGTCAAGCTCGAGCACGAGCTTGACAAACGACCTACAAAGTGATACTAAGCAGAAAGGGTCACAAGAAGAAGAAGAAGTCTCCGAGTGGCGTTCTCAGTGATCCGAGTTCGATCCTTGATGAGGGCTGTAAAATCCACTTAAAATCTTTCTCTGCACCGTTGAGTGGCCTAAGAACACCCACACACTGCCCATTAACTCTACCTTCGATTGCGAGTGCATCAGAGGACACAGGGGGTGGCATGAGCCTCTAATCACAGGCGTCACTATAGAAATTCTGTCTGCGCCACCACGGGCAAGGGCCAACCATCACAGCCCTCAAGTTAACCTCCAGGGCCTACCATCCTACTCCTGGAGGTCACTGCCTAACGGCGCTATAGGCACAAACACACAACACACCAAAAACAAAAACAAAAAAACCGCGAAAGTCGGGGATATAATGCGCGAAAGTCGGGATGATAAGAATTTAGGACTCAGCGCGAAACTCAAGGATCGCGAAACTCGCATAGCGTGAAACTCTGGAGGGTAGTGTAAAGGGGGGGAAAAAAAAAAAAAAAAAAAAAAAAAACTGTCTTTACCTTGCCGAGTTATATCAAATTCAGAGTTATACAGTGCCGAGTTATAAGGGTTTTACTGTATATACAGTGGACCCCTGATTTAACGGACCTCAATATAATGGATTTCGGATTTAACGGACTCCAATTGCGAGACAAATTTGCGGGCAAGAATGGCAGAGATATCAAGGCAATGGATGGAATGGGCAAGAATATCAGACCGCTTGAATTGTCAACTCAACATCATTTTTCTCATTTTATTTTGGAATGCTTGGGTTTTAAGGAGTTTTAATGTATCAGATATTAAGATATATAAAGAAGGAGCCTGTGCTGCTAGTGATTTAGTGGTAGAAGATGTGTATGTGGGTTAAAATAGTGAATATTAGTATTACGGGGTGGATGTAAGAATGTTTCCGTCACTCACTGCCCCGCCAGTCACCTCATCATAACATCTTCAAATCACCCTTATTGAAGGTGACACATGGTGCTACACTGATCAAGATAATGACACATGTATATAACAACTCACCATAATCACTACGATGTATAATAACGAGTAATATGAAGTTAAACCCTGCCAAACCTGCTGGCGGAGGAGCGGGCTGCCTGGCCCGCCGCCTCCTCTCACAACACCCCGTTATCCGCTGTACCTGTGCCTTCCTCAAGAAGACAGGTCAGCTACCAGGCCTGTGATAGCACCATAGGATATCACCAGGGATCATAGGATTCCTCAAGGGGTCCTCGCTCCCCTACTAAAAATTACCAAGGAAATCTCCGATGGAGATCTCCTTACCCATGTTGGTGTTTATCTCCGCCTGCCTCATGACAGTGTTGCCAACCCCAAACATTTCTTCGCCCTACACAGACACTGAAAACGCCCTACATTTCCCTTAATCGCCCTACGGTTCAAGATTGAAATTGACATTTGTCAATATAGCCGTTTCCATAATCTTAGTATCATATGAATTATAATAACATACAATAGGGCAACGCATTCTGTTCTTTATACGGATATTTTGGTAATGACACACCGGTAAAATAGACCTTATTGCAATGCACCGTATCACTGAATGATACGCAACGATGATATGATACGTAGAAATGCAACTGGAAACCCATCTTCCACAGTTCCATATAGGACAGCAGCACACTCACGTCATCTAGCTAGACCTGTCCTATCCCTGTTCATGCTTACAGCCACAGCAGCAGCCCAGCAGCTGATGTGTTGTCAGCTGCCAGAGTCACTCTTTAGTTGTCATTTAATGAGATTTTCCAGAGGGTAATAGAAAATGTCAAAAACTACTACCATTTTTTTATTTCAACAAATTTCCTTTCCGCTTATATGATTTATCTGTTGCTACAAAGTAAATATAAATCAAACCAAAATTTTTAAATCGCCCTACATTTTGCTCAGTCTCTGTAAAATCGACCTACGGCCCTACAAGACATGATGATGATGCTGAATCGCCCTACGGTTGGCAACACTGGCCTCATGATGCTGCTGCTGCTGCCGGGGCCACGCTGCAAGGCGTGGATGAGCGCCTTGCTTGTATTTTCATATCTACTCATATATATGAATAATAGCCATTAAACTGTGATTATATGTCTACATTTACCTAGAATAATGATATTTCATAGCATACCAAGCAGTAATGAGCGAGCCTGGAGACTTACTACCTCTCCTAATACCAGTCCCGAGCAGTCGTGGGCGAGCGTGCCAAATCCAGCATCGCCAGTTACACGGTCTGGTTGTGTTTGTGATTATTTCTCATTTATTGCACAGCGTTCAGGAGCGTGCCAAATTCAGCATGTAGCGGCAGTCATTGTTTACCTCCCAACATAGCTACATGGTCTGGTTGTTTTTGTGATTATTTCTCATTTATTTCGCAAATTTTCCTGTGTTTTTCCTGTATTTCCACATCCGTGGGAAAATACCCTCGCACTAACGGACAATCGGCTTTAACGGACCACTTTGAGCACTTCCATCACCTTAGCCAGAGTTTGCTAGCGGCGATCACAGCAGACTAACAACAAATCTAGCGACGAAGGCGAGGTTTTCGTGATAGAAATGACATTTCAAGGGTACAATGATGAAATGCCAGAGTCTCACCCATATTCTTAACTTATGCAGGGATTTCTCATTACTACTGTTGGTACAGCGAACCTTTAATGTTTGTTTTTGGTGTTGTTTAGGGCTGCGAGAATTTAAGGAACCCTGTGAGCTCTGGCGAGGTCCTGTGAGGCTGTAACAGACGTGGCTGTTTTCTTCAGGAAGGTCTAAAAGAGGCGGATGACAGAGTGTTGTCATGATGGGTGGACTTGCCGCCGCCAGCAGGGTGGGCAGGTCAAAGGTGGTGACGTGGGCGAGAACTCCAGGAGTTGAGAGTGGGAGCAACGCGGTGGGAGTGGAAGCCTAGACACTGTAGCAGCAAGTGTTCAATGGTCTCTGGGAGATCACTCCCCCTGCACCAGGGGCAGTGATCGAGGGTCAGGGGCCAATCGCAGGCGGTGCATGTGAGCAGTAAGTTTTATATGATTCAGGCGGAGATTGACGAGGCGGACATCCAATGTTCCACCGCCATCATCTATGTGAGATGTTGATGCTTGAATGAGTTGCCATAAGCTGCCAACATCTATTACAGTACCCTTCCGAGTTTGGCGCTTGCTTTCTTCACAAGGCATAGCGCTAAACTCGAGGATCGAGAAACTTGGATATTGAAAACACTGTAAAAATGTTTATTTAGTCCGGTGTGAGGTGTACCTACCGTATTTTACTGCTTATAAGACACGTTTTCCTCCCAAAAATACCCTGAAAATACCCCGAGCCCCTGTCCACCCAGCAGTGAATGGGTACCGGGTGTTAGCCGGGGGTTTGTGACCCGCCCCCTGGGGTGGTCGGCCAAAACTAGAGGACAGGAGAGGAGGATAGAAGAGGACCTACGAGCTTGAGCTTGAGTTGAGCTTGAGCTTGAGTTGAGCCATCCAGCTGATGCTGTCGGTGAAGCCTTTGGTCTGGCATTCTCCCACACATGTAGTATTCTGTTGGGAAAGAAGCAAAAGGGGGAAGCAAAACTAGGTCACTAGGTGTTTCATTATTTTCCCCTCATTCCTCTCTCTGCATCACATTCATACGAAACAAAAAGACAACGAAAAGGTAGTGAAAATGCATGCAGAAATTAATGCAGTACGTAAGAAATTGAAAATGATACAAGAGGAAATGCAAGATGAAAGAAAGACATGGAAGATAGAACAAGAAAAAGACCAAGAAAGCTTACGTCAAGAAAATGAAACGAAAAATCTGACCAAAGAAGTAGTCAAAGTGATAAACAAAAGGAACATTTAGTAAGAGATACAGTGGACAAAAAGAAATGTGTCATCATTTTTGGTTTGAAGGAAAAAGTGCTGCCCAAGAAAAACATAAGAGAAGAGAAAGAAAAGAAAGTGGCAAAAGAAATATTTAAAGTAGCAGAAGAAAATACGGTGATAAAAGAAGAAATAGAAGAGATATATACATAGGTTAGGCAAATATGAAGAGGGAGGGGCCCGCCCCTTAAAAGTTAAGTTTAGGTCACAAAATACAGCACTAGATATATCGTCTAAGGCATGGAAACTGGCAAAGACAGAAGAATATAAGAAAATATGGATAAGAAAAGATATGAATGAGGAAGAAAGAGCAAGATTGAATGTACTGTTTAAAGAAGCCAAAGAAAAAAACTAATTGAGAATGGAAGAGGAAAAATAAATTCAATTGGAGAATTTTGGACCAAAAACTGAAGAAGTGGTATCTAAAAGAGAAAGAGTAAGAGAAGACAATTCAAAGGAAAATGAAAAAGGATGGCGGGTATCGTACACAAATATAAATGGGCTAGTGTCAACATTAACAGAAGTAAACGATTACCTGAGAGCCAAGAAACCAGACATAATAGGTCTAGTAGAAACGAAGCTGAGTGATTCTGAGGATGTGCCAGTTGGGGAGGGTCAATATAATGGATAGAGGCGAAACAGAAGTCAGAAAAAGGGAGGTGGTGTAATGGTGTTAACATGGAAGGATGTGGTAGTAGGGAATGTGAAAAAAGGAGAAGGTATGGCAGAGGTGTTGAAGGTAGAGTTGGTGATGAAAAAAGGAAGAATAAGAGACTTAGTACTCGTATACGTTCCACCTAAGACAAATTCCTGGGGGAGAGAAGAGTATGGAGACATGATAAGAGACACAAGCAAACGTTTAAAGAATACGATGGAAAATTGTGAGAACATAATTATGTTGGGAGATTTTAACTGCAAAGAAGTTTGCTGCGAAGAATGGTATACTGAAGGAGAAGACTCATGGGGTGGTACATTGTTGGATTTGGTAATGAATAACATTATGACTCAGTGGATTAAAGAGAACACAAGATTCAGAGGTAGCGAAGAACAATCAAGACTAGACCTACTATTGACGAAAGAACTGGAAGTAATTAGTAAAGTAAATTATTAGTGCCCACTTGGAAAGAGCGACCATGTACTTATTGAATTTGAAGTAAATGATAGCAAAAAAGAGGGGAGAAGAGAAGAACACAAGAAAGGAAGATACAATTATGGAAAAGCCGACTTTGACGGATTAAGATAATTTATCGGAGAGACAGACTGGAGTACAGGAGAAAATCATTTAACCGGCATTCAAAACAACGGCACTAATCGACCCAGGCAATTTTTTTTTTTTTTTTTTTTTTTTCCTTCGGGCCTCCAGCAGGGAGGACCACGGGCTAGCTTGAGCCCGTCAGAGAGATTCTGTGAAAAAAGAGAGGAGAGTGTTCGTGCTGCTGGCGTGCGACACGAGGACTGGCTTGTCCATCCTGACGAGGAGTGCGGGGTAGAAAGGGGCACTCAGCAGGATAACCCATTAATTAGGTATAATTATTTCAAAAACTGAGAAAATTGGCAGAAATTTAGTTCAAATTTGGCGGGGTACGCAGGGTTGGCAACCCTTTCATCCCTTTCACTGGTAAACTCTGGAACTCTCTTCCTGTTTCTATTTTTCCACTTTCCTATGACTTACATCTTTTCAAAAGAAGAGTAACAAGACACCTTCCGAACTAAATTGGCTCACCCCTCTTTTTTATTTTATTCTCTTACTGTCTTCTTTATAGGGACTGGCAACTAAGCGGGCTTTGTGTTACCCATTTTTGTTGTGCCCTTGGCCAGTTCCTTGTGATGAAAAAAAAAAAAAAAAAAAAAAAAAATTGATTGGGATTTTGGGCGATTCCATAAGAGTAACTCTCAAAACAACGCCAAAATGAGTTATCCGGCATGCGCTCCCCCCCCCGAGGGTGCCGGATAAACGAGGTTTTCCTGTAGTTTCCATGCAACAAGGAGTACCAAGAAGAAATGGGATGAGTTCATCCGAATTTACACCGAAGGAATAAATATATATGTTCCAAAGATAGTTATCAGAGAAAAGAAAAAGAATGAATGATTTAACAGAAAATGTGAATTAGCAAGACTAGAAAGAGAAAAAACATGGAATAGTTGGAGGAAAAAAGGAGGTATCAACCTTTGGGAGAAGTACAAAACAACTAGAAATGAATATGTAAGAATCCTAAGAGGAGAAGAAAGTAACTATGAGAGAAATATAATAGAAAAATGTAAGAACGAACCAAAACTTTTCTATAGATATATAAATGGAAAAATGAAAAACAACGAAGGAATAGATAAGCTGAAATTAGAAGGCATAGTGTACGAAGATGCATTACAACAGGCTGAGGTGATGAATAAGTGCTTACAGACTGTATTTACAAGAGAAAGTGAATTTAAAACAAAAAATATAATAGCAAAAGAAAATATAATGGAAGACATAAAAGTAGACGTAATAGAAGTAAAAAGGCGAATGGAAAGTCAAGATGTGAGAAAAGCCCCGGGTCCAGATGGAGTGTCGAATTGGATAATGAAAGAGTGCAGTAACCAACTAGCAGGAAAGTTACATAGTGTAATTGAGAGTTCACTTAAGGAGAGCAGAGTTTCGCTTGATTGGAAAAGAGCAAATATTGTGCCAATTCACAAAGGAGGAGACAAAGAAGAACCATTAAATTACAGGCCAGTATCATTAACAAGTGTATTGGCAAAAATGTGTGAACAAATTGTGAAGGACAGATGGTTGAAATATTTGGAAGAGACAAACACACTCGCAGGTGGCCAGTTTGGATTTAGTGGAGGAATGTCATGTACAACAAATTTATTAAGCTTTTACTCGAGAGTGATCGATGTGACACAGGAAAGAGAGGGGTGGGTTGATTGCATATACTTGGACCTAAAGAAGGCATTTGACAAGTTACCTCATAAGAGACTGCTCTGGAAGCTGGAACATGTAGGAGGATTGAAGGGTGGTTTGCTGAAGTGGATGGAAGACTTTTTGAGCAACAGAGAGATGAGAACAGTAATAAAAGATCAGAAGTCAGAATGGTGCAGTGTGATAAGTGGTGTTCCTCAAGGATCAGTATTGGCCCCAGTGATGTTCTTGGTCTATGTAAATTATATGACAGAGGGAGCGAACAGTTATATGAGTTTATTCGCTGATGATGTTAAATTACTTGGAAAAGTAGAAAGTAAAGAGGACTGTGAGGATTTACAAAAGGATCTAGATAAGATTTTCGGATGGAGTCATATATAGTCCTTGAGCCAACCGGCCATATTTTGAAGTGAATGCTCCAGCGGGGGGAGTAATTCTCATTATGATTTTCCATTAGGGCAATATCTCAGGTATCAGAAAATGCATGATGGACATCTGAGAACGGTAGCTTAGTGCCCGGATGGACGCCATCTTTGAACCACCCAGCGCAAAAATGCCCTTTTGGTGGGGTACTTGTTGCCGTGTATCTGCTTCAAAACAGCTATCGATGTGCGGTTGACGACTAAATATACGTCCTGTGTACCGCTAAATAAAAAAAAATTAAAGATTTTGTTATAGATTAATTATTATAAAAATAAATTCCCAAAAAAAATCATATATTTTTTTAAAATATTTTATTATTGACTTGTATTTTTTTTTAGTGAAAAAACACTGGTTGTTTTTCCAAATTATGCATTGTGCTACCCCCCCGTTTTTTTTTTTCCCTAAAAAAAATAACTAAAAAAACAAAACATTCATCCCCAGAGTGTAAACAAAAATATTGAAAAGGCATCATTTTTCCAAAACCGAAACTAGGGTATTGGAAATTTTCCCGGGCCGTTATTGATATTTCTATTGATAATCATATCATAATCATCTATCAAAACTATTGATTTCCCGCCGCCGCCGAACCAGCCCCCTATTTGCAAAGGCGACCGAAATAGCATGGAAAAGATGTCGTCGATAGGGAAAGAATCTGCTCTGATGGGGAACTTCATCATCTGTAACTTCGTCGAGCAGGGGGAAAAATTTTTTTGGAGTGCGGCCTTCGGATGTAGCTGTTGGGGGTCGGGAAAGTAATCACTGAAGGTTCCATAAACAGGGTTCTGGAAGGCAAGCATACAACCTGCTGTGCGACTCCCAAAAAGTTGATTACGAGGCACTAATGCCATCTTTTGGAAGGGCTTCCAGGTGTGGATAAAAAGCAATCTCCTGACAAGGGACCCCGATTCAAAGCACTGACCTCAAAATTCGCGCATCAAGGAGGATTTTTGCCACAGACTCTCGCGCTGCTTCGATGATGATTCATGTGTACAAGTTTTGACATGTTCGCAAATACCTATTTTTTTTTCTCGCCAAACAGGGGAGACCTGCTCGCTTCGGGAGGGGTTTTATTATATGGTGAGACCCTGTGGGTTGATTCGTGCGGATAGAGAAGGGCGACGGGATCTTCACTTGGCTTGTGTCAGAGGTACCCCTTTGGGTTTTTTCGCATGAACAGGTAAACTTGCTAGATTTTCTACCAGTGGTACTATGAAACAGATACGAAACTCCCAAACATGCCCCGAGTTTGTACAGGCATTTCAATAAAGGCTATTTCTCCGTACAGCTTAGACCGGGGTTTTTCCTTTTGCCAAATCGCTGTTATCAAAAACAAGAAGAAAACTCAAAAAAGATACGCAAACATGGAGGAACCGAGGTTTTGTCTTCAAAAGGGGGGCTTGTCCGATACTTCTAACTGCAACAATGGGGCGCTGCACGAGGAAACACAAAAACATCCTTGTGAATGGCAGCGCCCAACTCCAAACCCCAAGCACCCACTTGTCTCTTCTCGCATAAACCGTGTGATTCGGGGGCGCACAGCTACTGTGATCTACTGGAAAATGATAAAATTTCCTTCGCCGTGATCCGTCTGTCTTCTCGGGGTATATCTCCGGAGCGGCGGGCCAGGAGGACTTTTCTAATGACCTTTCAACGCCCGAAAAAGGGGGAAGCGGCAATTAAAAAGTTTCCCAAAACGTCTTAAAGGGAGGGAACGGCTTTTTATGCACAGTGAAAAGCAAAAACTTGAAACCTTTGGTAAGATAAAGCAGAAGTTGTAAAGGTCACAACAAGGAGATCGCCCGGGAAGGCGACAGACACTTTTTCCCACTGAAAACTCATCCCAAAGAAAAAGGACCCGACTGCAACTTGTCCTTTGTCCCCCCAGGGCCGTTACCATGGTCTTTGGAAAAAAAAAGGGTGATGGTCAATAAAAAAAACAAACAAAGTTGCATTTCGAAACACAGGGAAAGGTCTTGTGGAACCCACCCGAAAAAGTTGACAAGCAAATGCAAAAATAATTGATGCGATGGTCTCATACAAAAAAGCTGGCGAAACGCACGTTCGAAAAACTATCTACCGCATCCTTGTGCAGCGTTCACCTGGTAAAGGCAGTGGCGCATCGTGTTGTCTTTGCCATACCCGGAACCCCACAAAGCAGCTGGCGTGTGACCGCATTCAAAAAAGGATCAGTTTCAGCGAGATCGACCCGCCAAAAATCATGAACTGGGGGCGTCCCCTTTTGCTTGCAGCCAGACAAAGGAAACTGGTTGGTTTCTGGCGGAGTCGGGGAAACTTAAACAAATGGGAAAAAACAGGAAACAAAACCCTGTAGGTCACCTGTGGTGAAAAGTCTGGTCTGACCCCCCGTAGGGGGAAGTTGGTGCAAGCATCGAAAGTACCAGGGGAAACAGCACGCGTATGTTTCTCCACGCAAACACGCCCAAACCCACACAAAGGGGCCCTTGGGCAAAGAAACCCCCCACTTCTACACACCCCCCCCCAGAACCATCAAACCCCCCCACAACAAAAACCCCCAAGGCGGCCGTAACTTTAAAGGGCCTTTTGGGGTCTGGAGTTTTTGCCCGTGCATTCCAAGGGCTTCATTGCTTTGGGGAGCGGGAGTGTGACCCAAAAGTTAGTGCTCTGGCTAGCCAAGGAAAAAAAAAGGCTTTGAAGCTTGGCAAAACGAATGTCTGTATCTTCAAGCATTCCAAAAATCTGGGGTTTTCGTGGAAAGTACCAAAAGACGTCTTCAAAAGCTTCAAGGCCTCCGTGTCACTGTACGCCCCGGAAAAACCCAAAAATCGTCGGTTCAATTCCCAAACCCCCCTTATCACATGTTCTGTGCAAAAAGGGGCCAGACGAACTGGGGGCAATTTCCGCCTTGTGAAGCCCTTATGCAGCATACCTTAGGGGGCCAAATTCAGGGGGCTATCTGGCGACGCCCTTGAAAACCGCCAACGTCCCGCCCCAACCCTCAGCAGGACATGGGTGGAACTCGAATGCGGTTCCCCTCAAAACCGATGGGTGGCGGTCTACCCGCTCCCAATGTCGTCTTTAATCTCATCTCATGCACATGCAGAAGGGGAAAGTGTCGCCTCCCGATTGCTCCGCATACTGTGGGTTAGTGCCTTTTTTTGTGTAAGCTGCGGGATGCTCCAACATGGTGCAGGTGTGCTACGTGGCTCAGGGTGCCAAAGACTTTGATGGCGCTCTGATATTAAATTTTTGTGGCTGTATTTGTATGCAAAATTTGTTCTCTATTATAATGCAGGCCAAATTGCCTAAAAACTTTATAGACGATAAACGGTTTTTCAAAAATTTTAATTTGGAAGATCATACCGGTTTTTTTTGCTAAAAATGACATGTTCAAATTAATCCGCTTGCTTTTAGGAAAATAATCAATGGTGTTAAATCCGCCATACGTCTTTCCAACTCAGTAATGAATAAATTAAAATAATTGGCGGGCCCTTTTGAAAACCAAAATGGCCACCAAAATGCAGATTTCCTATTAACATTTCCCCGCCTCTTTTATTAAATTTGTATGGTGTTAAAAACCCCTCCGTAACACATTCCCTTCTTATCGTCAGAATAGATAAAAGCCAGCGGCGGGGCCCAAGTCATTTTATTTCCTCTTTACATATTTTGTTGTAAACCGTGGGGGTGATATGTTTATTGTTGAGTTTTTTTTAACGATAACGGGGTTTCAAAAAGCTAATTTTTGGAAAAATACCGGTGTTGTTTCACTAAAAAAAAATAAAGCTAATAATAAAAAATTGAAAAATATTGATTTTTTTTTTTGATAATTGGGTTTTTTTTAATATTAAACTTCAAATGCTTCATATTATTTTTTATTTGATTTCAAAAATTGGACATATTTATCGTCAACCCACATCGATAGCTAGTATAAAAGGGAACCGGTGGAAAATGTACCCACCCAAAGGGCATTTTTTTTCCGCTGGGGGGTTTCAAAGATGGCGTCCATCCGGGCCTAAGCTACCGTTCTCAATGTCCATCAAAACCCCTTTTCTCACTTGGACATTGGTCCAATGGAAAATATAATGAGAATTATCCCCCCCCCCCGGGGGCATTACTTTTTTGGGCTGGCTCAAGGCTTTGGAAATGGGTTTAAAAGCTAAAAAGTGTAAAGTGATGGAAGTGGGGGTAGCAAAAAGAACAGGAGGAAAATATTTGAAAGGAAAAGAATGGATATCAAAAAAAAGGTCGAAAAAGATCTGGGAGTAGGGGTTACGGATAATTTTCACCTGAGAAACATATAAACAAGATCACAGGAGATCATTAGTTCTGAGGGAAAATAAAATGGTTCAAATATCTGGGTGAAGGATGGTTAAAAAATTGACAAAAATCTTTGATTCGACCAAGGTTTAATTCGGCCGTGATTGGTCCCACATAAAAAAGGATATAAGGGAAAAGAGAGAAACAAAACCACAAAAAAAAGGCTCCAAAACCTGAGAGATTTACCATATGAGGAAAGGCTTCCAAAATTGAACTCCAAATCTTGAGAAAAAAAAGAGAAAGGGAGATTTTATAGCATTCAGGGGGGGGTCCCCTTATACGGCATTCTATACGAGGAAAACCGATGATACAATGTGTACTTAGGGCTATTTTCAAATACGAGATCGAAATCCAATGATAGACATTCAAAATGGGGGAGTAAAGTACCAAATTATTTTCTAAAGTAAAAATTTCAAGTTTTTTTACTAAAGTAAATTAAAGTTTTTACAAAAAAATTTAAAATCATTTCTGACTAAATGATTTTACCTAAAGGTTTCATAAATTGAAAATATGTAATTCTGGTGGCTCAGTACGACAATGTGGCCTACAAAAATTCACAACCCCAAGCGAGAAGCCAGCAACGGAGTAGTATGGCCAGCAACAACCTGCTCTCGCACTACCTAGATACTACTTTCCCTAATGACGGAAGCTACAAAGCTGAATGAAAGCTCCCTCGATAGGTCGTAAACGAGTAGGAAGGTTGTGACTGGCTAAGGGCGTCATCCATCACCAGCCAATGACAAACAGTTTTTAAAACTTCTCGACCAATAACAAGCCAGCGATACATATTTTTCCGGCAAGGAATGGCATGCCAGACTGCCTCTGTCCGCCTTCTGTTCCCGTCATCTAAAACTAATTCT
>JACEEZ010025815.1:0-10000 GCA_016584305.1 Chionoecetes opilio | reverse complement strand
AGTAAGCAGAAGGGTTAGTAGTTAGGAAAAGATCAAGAATATATTATATATATATATATATATTATATACACAAACCTCGATTTCCCGGACTAATAGGGGAAGCACTGGTCCGGGAACCGCAAAAGTCCGGAACGCAAGTAAAAAAAAAAAAAAAAAAAAAAATTAAATATATATATATATATATATATATATATATATATATATATATATATATATATATATATATATATATATATATAGTCCGATGCCATTACCCTCCCCCGGACGTTTATCCTACTCTAGTATTTACTGTCCGGCAACCGACAATATCAACTACCCCGCCGCAGACTTTTACGTCGCCCCTAGAGCCTGACCCTCGCCCTGGCCACTTATAATGTTCTGGTGTCGCGGCTGTCGCGACGATGCAAACCACCGTCAAACTTTCCACCCACTTATGCACACATCTCCTCGTAACACCCACAATCCTTGATATTTCTTCCACTGGCCTCTCTGCCTTGTGTAGAGATACAATAACTTTAATTTGCTCTTTTGTTAGGTCTTTCTTGCCACTCATTATGCAAATAATGATATTTATACCAATGCGCCTCTGTTCAAATTACTCGCGGGAAGGAAGGCGATACTTTTTAAAATGCTTCGTCTATAATTGACAAGTGGCATCTGAACATTCCTCAACGGTCTTGATGGACTGCCCGTGCCTTAAACAAGCTGCCATATGTAAGATATCTCTCTCGGAAGTCAGTAGGCTGCCATAGAGTACATTTTCTGAATTCCCGTATGGAAGCACTGTGTTATGATGTCGCGAACAATGCTTTGGCGCGCTGTGTACTGTCCGGCAACCGACAATATCAACTATCCCGCCGCGGACTTTTACGTCCGCTGAGCATGCAGCCACCTGGCGGGAGGCAGCAGAAGTGTTCAATAGTCTCAAGAGACGTTCCTGCACCAGGGGCAGTGGGGGTCAGGGGACTAACGGAGGCTGTGCAGATGAACAGTGAGTGTCATGTGCCCAAATGTAAACAATACGACCGCTGAGCATGCTGCCACCTGGCGGGAGGCAGCAGAAAGTGTTCAATAGTCTCAGAAATGTTCTTGCACCAGGGGCAGTGGGAGTCAGGTGACTGACGGAGGCTGTGCAGGTGAACCGTGAATGTTGTGTGCCCAAATGTAAACAATACGACCGCTGAGCATGCTGCCACCTGGCGGGAGGTGCGGACACTGACCAGGGGTGACAGGAGACCCTCGGACCGCCGGACAACTTGGTCAATTTACGAACAGGACCAGGCATTTCAACGTTAAAAAAAAAAAAAAAAAAAAAAAAAAAAAAAAAAAAAAAAAAAAAAAAAAAAAAAAAAAAAAAAAAAAAAAAAAAAAAAAAAAAATTTTGCCCGAGACTTGACATACCCCCCGGCCCTCGGATTTTGCCCCCCGGCAAACCCGATACCCGGGAAATCGAGGGGTTTTGGTATATATATATATATTATATAAAATATATTTATTTTAATATTATATAATATAAAATATAATAATATATTTTAAATTTCCCCCAAACTGGGGCAACTTGGGGACCAGCGCCAAGCCGAGTAATGGTTTTTTCCCGACTTTTAGAAGTAGATATTTTTAAAGGGGGGGAAAAAAACCCAACCCAAAATTCTTAAAAAGGTAAATTTTCTCAAAAAATATTTAACCCACATTGTTCTTCCTTTTTTTTTCACTTCCACCGGAGGTTTGTTCCAGGACTTTTGGGAGCCAAAATTTCCCAAAAAAAAACCCTTTGTAAAAAGTACACAAAATAACAGGTACACAACTCTACAGTAAACCAACACCATGAAAAATAACAACAAAAAAAATGGGTTTGGGAAAAAAACCAAGGGATAGGGTGGGCACCTGCCCCCCGACCCGGCAATTTACGCGCCGGGTTTTGGGGTTCTCCCGTGTTTGGAAAACCCGGGAAAACCATAGCCGAGTTTGGGGTTTGTTGCCGGTTTTGGGGATGCCGATTTTGGGAACTTAACCTTAGAAATATATATATATATATATATATAAATATAATAATATATATTATATATATATATATATATATTTTATATATTTTATTTTATATATATTTTATATTATAATATTATCCCGTTTTTGCCGGGCATAAAAACGCATTTTTTTCCCTTTTAAAAAAGGAATGAAAAATTTCACCTTTTGGGTCTAATGCGGCCAAATTTAGCGAATGAGAGGTGGGCGAGAATGCAGAAAGCCGGTGGTGTATTATTTAAAGGGGTTGGGGGGGATCGTGTTGAGCAGTGGGTTCATGAGCACAAATTTGTAACTGTGTTACCAACATAATTCAAAAAAATTAAAAAAAGGTTTGGGAAAGGTTTTTAAGGGGAAAAAAAAGGGGCTGGGGCAAAAAGATAGCGATTTTGCTGCCAAGAGGGCCCGTGTAGATGTAAACAAAATCCACCCCCCCGTGCTGCTCTCCATTGTAAAACGTCTGATATCTCAGGTCTCCCGCTTCACCTGGGATATTTCACTCAGCGACCCCCTTTCCCCCCCACCCACCGGGGGTTCATTCCGCCCGGGATTTCCTCCCCGCCCCCATGGAAAAAAAAAAAAATTCCCGCATATTAGATGTCGCCTTAACCCGAAATTCGACTCGCGCCAAAAAGGGGTTTTGGACACAACATTTGGGGAAAGGGAAAGATGATAAAAGGGGGGCCCGAAAAGATGAGGGAACCCTTCGCTGGAATGAGTTTTGTGTAAAGGGAAAAAGTAAAACCCCAAAGAGCGTGTTAAAGTTTTTTTTGAAGGTTTTGACCCGGGGGAGAGGGAGGTTTAGTTTTTTTCTTGGGGGAGTCTGTTATAAACAAAGGATGGGGGAAAAGCGTGGGTGGCTTTTTTTTTTTATTTAAAATTTTGGGGGGAAAAAGGGGGGTTTTTCTTTGTATTTTTTTGGCGGGACTGAATTCCCTTTCCCTGATTTTTTGGCAGTTGTGTCGGGGGGGGGAAAGTCAGGTCAGCTTTCAGGTCACCCTCGGGCCTTAATCTTGGGCCCAGACGGGGGGGGCCAAAACCCAAATGCAGGTTGTTTTGGGCGGGGTGTGTTTTAAAACCCCGCTACGTGGTAAGCAAGGGGGGAAGGAGCCCCCCCATCATGGCCCTTTTGTACCACCTTGCCCCCTCACCCTTTCCCCCCGGGACCTCTAGGGGAAAAGGGAAAACTGTAGGAAAGAGTGCAAATTTAAAAAAGGCTGAAAAGGGTTTAACCTGTGGACAAGTTTTCCACACGGTACCCCAAGGCCCAAAAGGACCCATCACGGGGGCCATTTCCGTCCCCCTAAAAGGCCGAATCACACAATACCATCATGGGGGACACGGCCCCATCTCATCAAATCCGTTATAATTTCTTCCATTCAAAAAATAGAAGTGTTAAAACTAAAGGGTTTGCGCCCCCTTCAGGGCTTCCAAACATAAACCGTTTTTGTCACGAAGGGTTTTTCGGGGGAAGATTATTTAAGGGAAATGGGGACTCCCGGCTGATAATTGTAGGTTTTTCAAGGTTTTATGTACCCAAAACAGTGTCTTTTAGAGTTAAAACCCCTCTTTTCACCCAAAACAGAAGTGCTTTTTAAATGAAAATTTTTTAAAACCCATAGCCTCTAAAGGCCCCTGTCTCCCTTAGGGGTGAGCGGGAAAACCCCGGGAAAAATGAGGGAAAACCGGGACAATAGTGTAAATAAAAGACAGGGACTGACAAAACCCCATGCCGTGTTTTCATTTGTGAACCAGTTTACCTGTCCCTTCCTGAAGAAGACTAATCAACCCTATGACTGTGATAGATTCATAGGTGAAAACCCGGGGGCAAATATTGTCGACCCCGAAAAAGGTTTCCCCTTAAACAATTGCAACAATAAAAAAAGGAAAAGGAGGGGTTACCTTACAGTGTTCCCAAAAAATATCTTCGTAAATTTTTTGGTTTGGACAACCCCCAAATTTTCGGGGCCCGGGAAACTTGGGCCTCCGAAAGTTTTTGATGGTTTTAAATTTAACCCTGGGTTTCTCGTTTTTGTGGGAAAATCAATTTTTTGTTTATAGAGGTGGGGTTTTTGGGGGGGGGGGGGGGGGCAATCTGCCCCTCCGGGTCCCCCCCGTAAACTTTGCACATTTCAACTCCCAAATTTTAGGGTAATTTTTGTTTTTTCTCATTCATCAGTTACAAAACCCAAAACCCCCAAACCCTCAAAACCAAAACCTAACTCAAAACCTAATCTAAATTAACCAAAATTTAAACTTTCTGGCTGAAATAACAGAAAATTTTTTTTGGTACTAGTGTAAGCCATTATTTTTCCAATTGCGCCAGGGGAAATGGGGCCAAAAAAATCAAAAGGGGAAGAAAGTACAGATATGTGGGTAAGAGCCCTACGACTTTGAAAGCCCACTCCCCAAAATAATCCCCCAATATCAAATATTTAAATTTTCCACAAAGTCAAAACCCAATAGCAAAAAAAAGCAACAAAGGCATCCCTAACCCTTAAATCTAAGCAAAATGACCGTTTTTTTGGTTACCTGTTTTCCCCATTAACTTTTGATTTATTTATGATGATTTTCATTAACATTCACTGCACAGTGAAAAATTGGTATTTGGGGAAATGTTCAAAATTTCCTTTTGCCCCCCCTACAAACCCTTTTTTTTTAAAAAATTTTTGCAAAATTTTAACCAAAAAAAAAATTCCTTAAAAAAACCCCCCTTTAAATTTTTTTTTCCAAAAACCCTCCTTAAAAAAAATGGGGTTTGGTCTTTTATGCGGGGTGCTTTTAAATGCCCCGGGGGCCAAATACGGTATATTAGGGGCGTCAAGTAATAGGGGTTTAAATTTTAAAAAAATTTGGAAAATTAAGTTAACGAGGAACGCTTTTTTCTTTTTTTTTACAAAAAAGGGACAAAGGTGACAGAAAAATTATTTTGATTGGAGGGATATTTTCATGTCGCCCCCCCCCCCCCAGGGGCCCAAAATTTTGGCCGTCGGATACTTTTTGGGGGGGTTTTTGGGAAAACCCTTGAAGGGGGCCCATTGCGTGGTCCTCCGACTTCGGGGCGAGGGTTTTAGTAAAATTTCCCCCACAAAAAATGCCCCCCTCGTTCCCCCCCGGCGTCGTTGGTGAGGGAAAAGGGCCCCGGGTACCGCCTTGCCCCGGCTTGGTACAGGGGGTTTCTCCCCCCATGGCAGGATCGACGTGGGGGGGAACCCTCTGTCGATGTCTAGCGACCGGGAAAATTTTTCCAGTGTTTTCGTGACGAAGGAGGAAAAGGTCTTTTTGGTCTAAGTCAGCCCCCTTTGACGAAAAACCTTGGGGTGGGGGGGTTTCCTTTTAATCCCTCCATGCTTCGGGGGTTTTGGCAAAAAACTTTTCCGTTTTCCCTCCGGGGGGTTTCTCTGTCAAAAAAAGCGCAAGTCCAATGTCACTTCGCCCAGGTCCCAAAATGTGCCGTCCCAACGTTTTCAGCCCTGAATTCTGATCGCCTTGTTCGTCTTTTTTCCCCGGGGGGTTTGTAAAGGTAAAGGGTCGTTTTTGGGGGGTTTTTTGCAAAACACCCCGGGGGCCTGAGAACCACGCCAAAATGTGTAGCGTACGATAAAAGAGCAGAACTCGTTTCCCGTTTTTGGATGAACTGCGGGGCCCTTTATGCGGCCCTGAACCGGATGGCCGCTGTTTCTGGTATTCTGCGAACGAGGGCCCCGAAGATCCCCATTTTAGGGATAAACGCTCTTGCCATCCATCGAGGGCCCCCTGGACTGCTCCCCCGGGTTGTGGAAAAAAATTTTTCTTGGTCCATGAGGGATTCCACCAAGGAACACAACGGCTAGTTCTAACAATTCCCGGGGAGTCGCCCAAAGGTTTTGGGGGGTCCTTTCGGGGTAGCCTTGGCAGAGTTTGAGGATGTCGTCCACCCAAATCCTCCTTAGCTCTTGTTTGCTGTCCTGTACTGGTCTTGTTCAAATACGGCCAGGAAAATCTCGGAAAAAGGACAAAGGCCCGCGATATTGGACTTTTAGAGGGTTTTTGGGATGAGGGCCCCAGGGAAAAAAGTTCCCCGCGAATTTTCCCGCATATATGGCGGGCCGGCCCGATGCCGCAGACACGACCAAGGGGTTTGCTCAGTCCAAAAGCAACTCCACCCTTGGATCCCCATTCGGGCGCCCTTTTTGCGAAGCACAGCGTCGGGAAATTTGATCGGAGATAGCCCCCCGGATTTTAACGGAATGGATGGGGTTTTTCCCTTTTGGGGTCCGCTTTTTTCCGTCAGTGAAAGGGGCCCGCGAGGGGTTTTCCCACGCCCTTTTCTAGAAACCCGGGGCGGCAAACGGTCCACAGACCTTCGTTTGTGAGGGATGGCATAGTTTTTTCCCTCCCAGTGGAGTGTGAGCAGTACATCAAAGGGGCAAAAAATTTTTTTTGAGCTCTGCAGCCTTTTCCCGGGGGATGACGTTTTCGCTGCGATTGACGTGGGTCGCGCTCAACGACCAAATTTTCGAGTTTTTCGCTCCAAGCTCCTCCCCGAAGGAAGCAGCAAAGTGTGCAGCTTTACGGTCATTATGTTGGTCCGGTCCCGAGCAGCAGAAAAATTGCGGGGATATGATTTTCTTTTGCGAGGGGCACGGCGGGATGGTTTTTTTTGGGGGAAAATGCTATCACGTCGCTTTCAGGGGAAGGGGAACAGGTTTTTAAGGGCTCCGGGTTTAACGGTGGCCTGCCTTTCTGCGAACGCTTGGGCTTTACTGTTTCAGCTCGATTCCGTTCCCCCCGTCCCCCCCGCTGCGTGTTCCCTTCTCTTTTTCCACCCAGGCCGAAACCAAAACCACCCATTTTTCCCCTGCCCGCCCCGGGTTCCTCTGAGCTTTTAAGGAAGGGCCGGGGCCCCCTTGGGTCCCTGACCCGGACATGGCGTCGCGAGTGCTACATCGAACAAATTTTTTAGGCCCCACGAAAAATTGGGTGGGTTTTTCCCCAGCTTGCCCTGTTGTCCGGGGTTTTTAATTTTTTAAAACGGAACTCTTTTGTGCAGGGGCGCCCCTAATTTTTTTGAGGATTCACCGGGCAAATGGGGGCCGGGAATTATCCCCTTGAGTATAATTGAACATGGTTGGGCCCTCTGCCGAACTGAGAAAGGGGAAAATTACGCGGGTTTAGCTTGGTTTTGGGAGGCCAAAAAACACCCCCAGGACCCCTTCCCCACGGTTTGGGAAAAAACTCGGTGGCGCTCTTTGGGGGGGTTTGGGGCCCAGAGCCATTAAACTTGTCCCCCCCCGGTGGACCCGGGAAGACATTTTAAAAAAGAAAAAATTTAAAAACAGAAAAAAAAAAGGAAAATAAAACACCCTCAAAAAACAGGAAAAAACCCAACGAAACCCCCTAAAACCAAAAATCTTTTTAAACAGAAGAAATTTTAATTTAAACCCCCGGGAAAAAAAAGAATAAAAAGGATAAAAACCCCCCCCGGGAAAAAAAAAACCCCCCCAAAAAACCGGGGGCGGAAAGGGGGTTATTTTCCCCTTTTTCAATTTTTCCCCTAGGGACCCCTTCCCAACCTTTTTGCGCGGAAAAATGGGAAAAAATTGTAAGCCCCAAGACAAATTTTCCCCGTGTGCCCCCTTTTTTCACCCCCAAAACCTGAAAAAAATTTTTCCGGGAATTTTTCCCTTAAAATAAAACACCCTTTCCCCCTTTAATTTTTGACGCCCCTAATATATATATAAAATTCAAAATTTTTAATTTATGTATATTTTTTATTAAAATAAAACAGGGAAAAATACTTTTATCCCTTTTTTCCCTCCCCAAAAAAACCCGGACCCGGGTAAACGGGGGTGGAAATGTTCCCCCGGGTTTAAAGGGTAAATACTTAAAGAAAAGATGCATTTTTCTAAAAAATTAAAAAAAAATATTGTAGATTGTTTCTCTTCCTTTTTATAGATCATTGTAGAAATAAATTTACCCTAAATGACTGCCCCGCCAACATACATCCCGTTTTTGTTTTTTACATGCACGTATAAAACATTTCCCCAATGTAAATACCATAAAATTATAAACTAAAAAAAACTAACTGGTTAATTATGCCCCAAGGGCTTTTTAACACGGGAAAAAAAATTAAAAAAAAGGAACCCCCCCCTTTTTTTTTCTTTTTATTTGTTATTCCCCTACTTAATGTTTTTTGTTTGGGGTAGGCAGTTGGGCAGAAAATCCCGGTCCCCGGGGGTTTTGGGGTTTTCGGGCAGTGGGGTGTGGGCCCTCAGGCAAGAGTCTTGGACAGATGATGGGCCAGGCACAGCAGGATCAGCTTGAGTTTGAAGCCCCCGGCACAGATTTTTCCGGCGCTTGTCTTTTTGTTTTTTTGCCCCCGGGCGAACATTGGGTTTTATTTTCCCGGGCTGCTTTAGTTTCTTTGGGCGGGCGTTCCAAAGTAGAGTCTTGTTTTTTAACTTATTTTAATTGCATGAACCCTTTTTGAGAAATAAATTGGTGAAGTTTTGCAAAATTTATGTAATTTTTTAAGCCGTTTAAATGCTGATTCCCCTGCCCCTTTTTTAAAGGTTTCATCTTCCTCCTCACTTTCGCTCCCAGACGTTACCTGCTCATTTTCATTTTTTTCGGGGTGCAAATTTTTTGGTCGTCACCAAAATCATTGTCACAGGGAAAAATTTCATCAACTGCAAGCCCCCTCATCTAGTTTTTATTTTCATCCATTTTCCCGCCATGTCGATGGAGGGGTCTTTGGAAGCCTCAGCTAAAGGTTTTAACCAAATTTCTTTTTCTGACTCGTCCTCAGTAACTGTCGGGAACCTTCGTTTTTGGGGTCGTTCGATTTCCACAACGTCCAGATTGGGGGGCCTTAATTTGCGCCAGCTACAATATTTTTTTTCCCTTTCCGACTTTCAAGTTTTTGGGCAAATGTCTAGTTTGTTTTTAAATCGTAATCGACAGTTTAGTTTTATTTTCTTTGCTGAACTTTGGGATGTTGAAAGACGGATGACTCAAAATCCCACCCGGTCGTGGGGTAGCACTGACCTGCCCCGGGTGATAAAACCCGAATTATCAAAGGGATGGCGCTTTGGTGGGAATAAACAGGTGGCAAAGGGGGGCCACGTCTACGGCGGAAAAAAATTAAAAAATTAAAATTTTGTACTTTTTTATTTTTAATATATTTTTTACCCGCCCAAATTCGGTTTTGGGTTTTCCGGTTGTTGGGTATCGGATAAAAAGGGATTTTCCTGTAATATAAAATATATATATATATATTATATATATATAATATATATATATATATATTATTATATATTATATATTATATAATAATTTTATATTTTATATAAAAATATACCGTATTTGCCCGGGGCCTAAGACGCAAGGTTTTTCCCTTAAAAAGGAATCAAAAATTACCCGCATCTAATGCGGCCATTTAGCGAAAGAGAGGTCGGGCCCGAGAAGCAGAACAGCCGGGGGTTATTTCAAGAGGGCTGGGGGTGATTGTGTTTAGAGTGTAGTTCACGAGCACAAATTTGAACTGGTTATCAACAGTAAACCCCTAATATAAGAAAAGGGGGGGAGTTTTAAAAGAAAATAAGAGTGGGGCAAAAAGATAGCGATTTTTGCTGCCAAGATGGCCCTGTCAGATGTAAACATCATCCACCCCCCGGGGCTGTCCCATTGTAAAATTCCGATATTCAGGTCTGCCGCTTCACCGGGATCTTCACTCGGCGAGCCCCCCGCCAACCCCCCATGGGCATTTCCCCCTCGATCCCCCCGCACCCCGGGGAAAAGAAAAAATCCGAAAAAGATTGCCTTAAACCCGCATTGATGGCCACACAGTTTACAAAACAGTTGGAAGGGGAAAGATAGAAAAGGGGGGGGAAAAGAGATGGAATCTTCGGGAAGAGTATTTTTGATAAATGGAATAGTGAAAACCAAAAAAAAAGGGGGGGTAAATTAAAATTTTTTTTGGGGGAGTTTTGGGGG
>JACEEZ010025814.1:221164-230871 GCA_016584305.1 Chionoecetes opilio | reverse complement strand
CAATGCCTGTTAAAACATTTTAATCCAGGATAGAGGGGAAATTAGGTAAAAAAAATGTATGGATTCTTTAATATGGTCAGGGGGGGGCGGCAATATATGAGACACGAAACAACGAGACCAATAGATTAAACGGCAATGAAGCAGGTTATTACTCTGATTGCTGAGGAAGAGAGAGATTTGATATTGCTTACCTCCGGTGTCACTCAGGCAATTCTGATTAACAAACTTAATTAATTCTCTCTCTCTCTCTCTCTCTCTCTCTCTCTCTCTCTTCTCTCTCTCTCTCTCTCTCTCTCTCTCTCTCTCTCTCTCTCTCTCTCCTCTCTCTCTTCCTCTCTCCTCTTCTCTCTCTCTCTCTGAACACGCAATCTCGCATATCTCGTTACTGTACAGCAGGAGTACCCCCGGTAAAGTTAAGAGAAACGACAGAAAATACAATACACGTAAGTTGATGCAATTTCGTATTTTAAATGAGTACAAAAACTTATACTTCATACAAGTAATTTTTCATGACTACTCTAGAAAATGGAAACCCATTCAGTGATAAAACGACTACACACTCAATCAGCTCTCTTATTTTCTTCTTCTTCTTCTTATATTTTAATCTTCTTCTTCCTTTTCTTTTCCTCCTCTTCTTCCTATCTTTTTCATATCTTCTCTCTTCTCCTGGTCTTTGTTTACTCTCTTTTTGTTCTTTTCTTCTTCTATATTCCTAATCTTTTCCTTTTCTTTTTTCCTCTTCGTCTTCTTCCTATTCTTGTTTCATCATCTTTTCTTCTTCCTGGTCTTTGCTTATCGCGATACCACACGCCTCATCGTCCACTAAGGGACAGACATCCCAACTAATGAGGTCTCTCCATCTATCTGGATTCTGAAGTTCCCACCACTGCCCCAACTCGCTCATCTCAGACTCCTTCTATCCACAAACTTCGCCTTTACCTATCAGTCCCTAACATCCATCTCTGTCCACTAATTAGCATCATCGCCCATTCCTGTCTACCAATCCCATCAAAACCCTCGTCTTGTTCATGTACAGCAATCAGCTCTATCCTTTCCCTCTAGTTTTAATGCCTTGCTCACTGAATGGAGTCACCCTAATCCCATGCACTGCCATCAGCTATACTGATCTGAAGACTTTTTGTCGCTATGTAACCTACTAATATCACACAAACCTCCTTCAATCAAATATCATAATATATCTTTTTCTAACACATGTCAAATCTTTCCACAGGTGGCACAGATCCATAGAATCTAAATATATTCAAATATCTCATCTACGTGTCTATTCTAACCTTAAATGTATTTCTAAACTTTTTATTGTGTAGACATACAGATATAGAAAAAACAGGTGATCATGAAGGAGACACGGACTGGAAAGTGAGTACTTATTCCTGATAAACTTTTTTAGTAGTTTCGCCTCTACTGGGATTATCGGAGAAATGTATTCCTCCTAATATATTCTCCGAGAAGCCCAGTAGAGACGAAAACTAGTCAGGAATAAAGTAATCACTTCCCAGCTCGTGGCACCTTCATCACCTGTTTTTACCATTGGATTATTTACTTTAAAAGTTTTTTGCACTTTTAATTAGACTATTTGATTGGGGGTCTGTCTCTATAGATTTTTGAGGGACTTGAGTCGGATTCTCGTGTTTTTACTTCACTCACTGTATACACACACACACACACACACACACACACACACACACACACACACACACACACACACACCACACACACACAAACACACACACACACACGTATACTACACAACTGTCTTCACCGCTAGCACACACACACACACACACCACACAACACACACACACACACACACACACACACACACACACACACATACTACACAACTGTCTTCACCGCCAGCACACACACACACACACACACACACCACACACACACACACACACGTATACTACACAACTGTCTACACCGCCAGCACACACACACACACACACACACACACACAACACACACACAAACACGTATACAACACAACTGTCTCCACCGCTAGCACACACACACACACATACACACACACACACACACGTATACTATACAACTGTCTTCACCGCCAGCACACACACAACACACACACACACACACACGTATACTACACAACTGTCTACACCGCCAGCACACACACACACACACACACACACACACACACACAAACACGTATACAACACAACTGTCTCCACCGATGGAAGTACTTGGAATGCAATGAAAGTACTTGCAATGTCTTGGAAGTACTTAGAATGCAAGGGAAGTACTTGGAACGTTATGGAATGGAAAACTTTGGAATAGCGGAATTCCGTAGTAGCAGCAGCAGTAGTAAAGTAGCAGCAGTAGTTAGCGTGCACGGGGTGAGGTGAAGCGGTTTATATATACCAACATTTTCGCTGTATTCGTCGTTATCCAGGAATGGCCCGGAGGGCCATTCCTGAGGTATGATCAGAAACCGCATAGGGGAGAGCCCGATTGAAGAGCTGTGTGTTTGAAGATGATTTCAATTTCTGTGAGATTGAAGATGTGTGTGGTGTGTGTGCGTAGTCTGTCCGGTTGAACTCCTCCGAGATGGCTGAACACACAGACTTCCTATATACATCAATAAACTGTCTATGCCTGATGGCCGAGAAGTGTGCGGAAAAAAAGAAAAAAAAGAAAAAAAAAAAAAAACCGCCCACCAAGGGAGGAACGGGCATTCTTCGTGTCCAAGGTGACAAGCATCCCCTTCGAGCGACGCAAGAGTGCAGCACGGAAAGTGTGGACGCCATTCGCTGCCTCATGGGTGCCATTAAGGTGACTATCAGTTTATCACCACAACCTCTCCTGTTTCTTTCCATAGCTTTAACAGAGTCCTCCATATACATATCAGTGCTGAATATTGTGGTAGATTGGTGAAACCGGAAACCTCACCACCACCTTTCCTGAACCTCAGGAAAGAATGTCCAGCTACTAATGAAAGTCTGCAGTAACAAAATGCCCCCAAAAGACCCCTGATCAATATTGTTTCTTGGTAATTTCCAGGATCTAAATGGAAGGACAAAAAGTGTCCAGCAAAAAAATAAAATAATAATAACCTAATGAAAATGGCCTCTAATAATTTTTTTTTTTTGGTGTTTCCAGAGTCTAAATGAAAAGGCAAGCAATGACCACCAACTAATGAAAGTCTGCAGTAACAAATGATTACAGGGAGTTTCGTACACAAATTTTTTCGTACACTAGTAGATTCGTACACCAAAAACTTCTTGCGTAGTCTATATGAAACCATAGTCGTTTCGTACACTCAGCTCAGAGTTGAACTTGATTACTAGAGTTACGAAACGACACCAGGTAAGTACGAAAAAATTCAATATCAGTGTAAACAACTTGCGTACGAAACTCCCTGTACCCGTAAGAAATAGCCTCAAACGTCCCCTAATCAATATTTTTTCTTTGTTTTTCCAGAATATAAATGGAAGGGAAAAGAATGACCACCAACTAATGAAAGTCCTCAGCAAGAATAATCCCCCAATGTCCCCTATGAGTGAGTTACCGGGGGAGGGAGACATGGACAGAAGCTCCCCTATACTGGATGACTTTGACGAGGAGCTCTTCATAGATACTATGTGCTCTAATGTACTCATGCAATGTGCCTTTATTATGTATATTTTGCTCTAGTACTTAAGTTAACTATTTGTCTTGTTTTTATTGTTTGTTTTTGCCTGTATGCCTCCGGGTGATATTAAAATTATTATTATCCAGGAATAGGGTAGGGTCATTCCTGAGGTATCATCAGAAACCGCATAGGGTAGAGCCCGATTGAAGAGCTATGTGTGTTTCTGTGCGTAGTCTGTCCGGTTGAACTCCTCCGAGATAGCTGAACACACAGACTTCATATATGCATCAATATTCTGTCTACGCCTCTGTGATGGCCGAGAAGTGTGCGAAAAAAAGAAAGAAAAAAAAGAGCGCCCAATAAGGGAGGAAAGGGCATTCTTCGTGTCCAAGGTAGCAAGCATCCCCTACGAGCGACGCAAGAGTGCAGCACGGAAAGTGTGGACGCCATTCGCTGCCTCATGGGTGCCATTAAGGTGACTATCAGTTTATCACCACAACCTCTCCTGTTTCTTTCCATAGCTTTAACAGAGTCCTCCATGTACATATCAGTGCTGAATATTGTGGCAGATAGGTGCAGTGCGCGATATTTCGCCAAAGTTTTCTGGGACTTCACGCAAGCAATGGAAGACAGCATTTCCATCTTCGGTGATGAGACAATCCTTTGGATTACTTGGCAAGTCAGAGTCATCACATTCTTTCACAATGTACTTGAACCCTTTGGATTTGTCTGTTTTTGCAAGGAATCCATCTGCCAGACCTATGCTGTAAGGGACAGGTGTCAGTGGATATGTCAGCAATTTTTCAAGATCAAGTTTACCATCAGTTTGGGTCTGCGACTTCACAAGAAGCTTGAATGCGAGGTCACCATGCTATTTGTACTCGATTGTTTTGTTTTTTGAGGAATAGAGCTTAACAGTTTTGTGCATATAAGCCATTGTTTTTAAGTTCAAACGTTTGATTGGGTCAAAGAATTTCTCCTTTTTCACCAGTCGATCCTCAATGAATTTCTACTTGGCAAGCAGACCAGCAGCCTCTGCCCGCAAAACATCGTCTTCAACGAGAGCTGATGCTGGTGCACCAGATGAAATGCTGTAAAGCCTTTCGTTTTCAACAATTCTGAATGGATCATTGAAGTTTTGGATGGCTGTAATTGTCCTCGCAACCTGCTTTTCACCACGTCTTTTTTCAGCAGTACGGTTGTCCGATGCTTCTGCCATTGTCCTCCTCATCGAACATGTCTGCCAGACTGTAGGTGGCTTGGAGGAATTTCGCACGTTCCTTGGCTGCTTCGGTCCATCGTTGGTATGCACTGTAACTGGTCTGCAGACCACTCAAACTTGCTCCAGTAGAGCCGCTTTCCCCTTGCGACTTTGCATGCTTCATAAAGGTCTCTTCTATTGTCTTGTCAACAGCACACCGACTACCAGGAACAAAGGATCTTGCGACGCTAATGGCTCCTCTTCTTAGCAATTCTGCAGCACCAGGGTGTGACTCTTCAATGTTTGCTATGAACATTGAAAAGAATGTCAAATAACGGGCATAATTCTGTCCCCCAAAGCTGAAGAAGAGGTCAGGCATGATGCAGAGACATTCTGCGTAGACTGTGAAGTTATTAGTCTTTACAGCCTGAAGAAGTGACTGTGTCAGCCACACGTGATCGATGTATCTCATCCAGAGAACAGCCGACTTTCCCTTTTGGCCTGAGCGTATATTGTCACGGAATCGTATGTAATCCTCGATGTATGTGCGAATTTTCCTATCACTTAGCACAGCGTCTTCAGATACCTTATTAGGGCACTTGACAAGGTTTTCAATGAGATCTTTGGAGGATTTCGGCAACTGTCCGAAAGCCACCTCTTCTCTTCGCTCTTCAAGAAATCGGGCCAATATCAGTCTCTCTAGGGCCTCCATCATGACCTCGTGACAATTGAGGGACTGAGAGTAGTTCTTTCCAGATATAACTCCACTCAGGGAACCAGAGGAGATCAAACCAGCTTCGAGGAGAATGTCTGCAAGACCAGTCCCATCCATCTTTTTCCCCAACATTTTGAGGTAACCACAGGCTACCTCAAAATGTTGCACTGCTGTGTTGTCCGTGATTGGGTGTGGTATTATGGGGTAATATTCTATTGTCGTCAGCTGAGATGGTACTTCACCAGTCAATGACACATAGCCTCCCCAACCAGGCACGCTCTGTGTTGTCTTAGCGCTGTGTAAACGGATTAGTATCCACAATAGGTTTTTCACCATCAAGTTCTCTATTGCTTCATGGCCCCCGTCAATGTACTTGTGGACAATTTCATATTCTGGAGATTTTCGTTTTCCGATAAAGCAATCTGGAAGTTCTGAGTCTGGTAGCAATTTCATCGATCTTTGACCCGTCCTTGGTATGTTTACTATCACTGGCTGTGTACCTCCAACATCTTCGCCTGGTCCTGGTATGACATCTTGTAGCATAATCCCATGGGATCGATGGACAGACCCTGCACCACACATGTCATTCACATACTCATCGAAATTGTCAAAGTCTGAATGAAATACGAACTGGCAAGATGGGTTTCTGATGATGCTAAGTGGGAGTAGGCTTGAAGTATTGTCAATTGTAACCGCTAGGGCTGTCTCAAGTTCTAGTAGAAATGAGTAGTTCTCACAATGTCCAAGACGGTTAAGGATGATTATCTATTCAGCGGTACGGAATATATGTCTTAGTGCCATTCCTAGAATAACATGTTTAGGCAACTTCCATTTTTCATTGGTAACAGCACGGCATATATCCTGACCCACTGAATTGACTATGCGACTGGTCCTCCTGGAAGGTGTTTTATCTCCAGACAGAACATAGGTGAGAAATTTCTCCAGTACTTGAGGTAGGACAGAAGATGTATAACTCAGATCATTCACAGTCAGTGGCCATGGCATTTCATCAGTGTCCTGAAATCTCTTAATGGCTTCATCCCTAAGGAGATCTGCAACCTCTTTGAGCTTGTCCTTTTGACCAAGTTGGTAGCTTGACTTGATAGCATCTTTGATATCAGTTTTCAGGTTGAACACTAAGTAAGAACTAAATTGACCACCAGCCCCAATAGGACAGAAACCTAGAAGTCCTTGATAATCCTTGCATCGTTCTAGTTTTGACTTGAGCTTTTCACTGCGATAGTTGGGATTCGGAAAGGGAGTTTCATTAATGTGAGAAACATAAATTGAACGCAACTCAATTAGTCTAACTACTCTCTTACCAATCACAATGTCATCGTTGATCACTTGGCGGACCTTCTCAAACGATTCTCTATGTGCTTTCTCCATGGCAGCTTGTTGCTCAACATTTTTTTCATCTTAATGAATGTGAAGTCATCGGCTTTGATAGCTTTTGCATGGATTATGCAACCTCCTTTTTCCTGGTCTAGACCATCGTCCAGCTTTCGTTTTTTTCTATGTTCCATTATACGTCTTTATGCCTGAAAAAAGAGAAGAATGATTATTTTAACCGAAATTAATTATGATTAGGTGCCCTTATCACAAATGTGCTCAAAGGCACCTTACAATGTCAATTTATAAAATTGGACTACTAAGGAGGGAATTAATAAAACATTGCACGCTGCAGTGAACTAAAAGAGTGGAAAAGTTGGTACGTCGATTTTAAAAAATATGTCTTTCTTAACCCGTAAACTGCGGATACCTGTGTGACAATATCTCTGTGTACGCGGGACTTTTGCCAAAATTCTTATAGTCGCTAAACAAACTTGAATGTGTATCAATGTATGCACCTGACAGACCTGTCAGCACCTTTACCTTCCATGCTGGTCACTGGATCACTGAGCCTATGTGTGACCAATCGGTCATTCTCAGGCAAAGTAGAGTTGCCAGATTTTATCGGGCGAAAAATTTGCCCACCTTTTTGAATTTGGCGGCCGCCCAATTGGGCATAATCGCGTTTCTTAGTGGTGACCAAATGGGCATAGCCGCGCTTTACGGATTAAAAGCTGGTAAAAAGCAAAGACCGTATTTCACGTGGGAGGCTGTTCCATAGCCGAATGGCAGCAGAGAAAAAAAGATCAGCCCTAGGTCTACGCCCTTCAGCGTCACAGCAATCACGTCATTCAGTAAATTTACATTCCTTTATCATCAACTCTATTAGCCGAGATCATTGAGAAGGCCTGTAATATCACTTGTAACACGCATAAGGTCAGCAGCTATAGCCTCATTGACTCACAGGTAGCCTAAATAACTAATACACAGCATGACCTGTGTGTGATATGATACCATGCTTCCATGATACACATGGAAATACATGCTTAACTTTCTTGTTTTGTAATGGTGCTGTTTGATCTACACGTATATTTCTCTATTCTTACCTTTCTACTTGCCATTTATTTGTTGAATCAGATTAATTACAGTTTCCATTAGAAATTTGGAAAGCATGGTTATCCACAACCTCTTTTGATGTGAGAAATGGTACTTGTGCCCTAAAACAAAGCTGGAAAGTTGGCAATTCATTATAAACAAAGGGGGCAGCACAGTATAAGAAAGCTGGAGGGTGCTGGAAGAAGAAAACCCACAACAAGCAATCTTAGACATACGGCATTTACTTCATGGTCATTTTTTGCATTTACACTCGATGATCAAGAATAAGGACTCGTACCATGGAGGAAAAGTGTTACCAAAAACATGCAGCCATGGATTGATCTTCAAATATATTTAATATAGGATACTTTTAAACACATTTAAACACCTTTTCCTCCATTTGGAGATGGAACTTATTTTTTTTGCCTCAAGAAACTTTGATTTAGCAGAATTTTCACTTTTAACAAAGGGGCGTGGTCTTTTGTCCTCTTATGACGTCATCGATGATGTCATTGGACAGTAACAAAAGCCTCATGATAGAACACACCAATACCAACATTTTGACATGAATTATGTTGAAATTGGTCTGTTCAAAGTGAAGTTATAAGCAAATCAATTTCGTCTACCCCTAAAACATTGACTTTTACGAAAAAATGGGCGCGGTAAAAAAAACTCCATGGGGGGTATCTTGAGACCCAAATGTTTTCCTGTTAACATGCTTTTTCCAAGTCACCAGACCCAGGGGTAAATGAAAATACCAAAGAAAGTTAATAGTTGGGGGGGGGGGTGCATGGGGACCCCCATCAGCCCATGGCCTATGTGCTCTAATGTACTCGTGCCATGTGCCTTTATTATGTATAATTTGCTCGAGTACTTAAGTTAACTATTTGTCTTGTTGTTGTTGTGTTTTTTTGCCTGTATGCCTTCGGGTGATATTAACATTATTATTATTATTATTATAGAGGTATATAGCTATTATCAATTATTTGCTTTAGTACTTAAGTTCATTCCCTCGTCTATATATTATGTTGTTGTTTTTGCTTGTATGCCTTCGGGTGAGAATAAAGTAAATATTATTACTCTTATTATTAGTATTATTGGTCTGGAGGAGGTGGGGAAGGAGCTGCATCGCTACAAGGAGGAGTCTTTCAAGAGCCATGAGTCAGAGGGTGGCAGCCATCCCTCTGTTGTGCATAGACAGCCTGCCTTCACCTACCTACACTGCCTGCCTCACCCTCCACAAGACACCAGGTAAAGGAAAATGTTCTCCTTCTCCCCTCAATTATCTGTCTGTTTGTCTGTCTTTGTCTGTTTGTGTGTCTGCCTGCCTGACTACCTGTCTGTCTTTGTCTGTTTGTCTGCCTGCCCGTATATTTGTATGTCTCTCTCTCTCTCTGTCTATATCTTCACAAGACAATAGGTAAAAGAATGGACACACTCAATCTACCCTTAACCCCTTGAGGCCCGGAACGTAATTTCCATTGTAATTTGGGTGCCATTAGACGATTTTTAGTGAATATAAGCAATATTTTATAGATATGACCTGTTTAGTATCATTGTTCACTAACTAATTTGGCATATTAAGTGACTTTTCTTAATTTTTTAGCTAACAACAGACTATTTTCATACAACAAAGGAAAGATCTGGGCGTGAATGGATTTTAAATAACATGTAACTCTTCTTCTTTCCCATACACACCAGGTAAAGGAATGGACACTCTCAATCTACTCTTAAGAAAGCAAAAAACATAG
>JACEEZ010025814.1:208664-216164 GCA_016584305.1 Chionoecetes opilio | reverse complement strand
TTTTTTAAAAATTTTAAAAAGTACCATTTAAAAAAAAAAAAACTTGGTTTTTGGGAAAATTTTATTTTACCCCCCTTAGGGGGTTTTTTTTCCAGCCTTTCCCCGGAATTTAATTTAATCAAACTAAAAAAATTTAAAAATTCCCCCTTCATTGGGGGAAAAGAAAAAAACCCCCCTCAAAAAATTTTTTTGGGTTTTAAAATTTCAAAATTTTTTCCAATTTTTTTAAATTTAAACCCCCAAAAAAATTAAAAAAGGGGTTTAAATTTCTTTTTTTTGTTTTTTCCCCTCCGGAATTTTGGTTTTTTTTTAAAAAAAGGTTAGGAAAAATTTTTTTCAAAGGGGGTTTTTTTAGAAAAGGTTAAAACCCCCGGCAAAGTTTGTTTTCCCATCCCAAATGTTTAAACTATAAAAAAATTTTAAAATCCCCCGCCAATTTTGGGACACTTTTTTCCTTTCTTAAGGAACCAGGAAAGGTTAACCTTTTTTTAACCAAGGTTTTTGTTTTTTTCCAAAAATTAAAAACATTTTTTTTGGGGAAAAGGCAAGGGGGGGTTTTTGGAACGCGGGGGTTTTTCCCCCTTGTTAATTTAATATTAAAGGGTTTCTTTGGGGCCCCCCCCAAAAATTTTCTTGAAGGAAAAGGTTTTTTCCACCCCTTAGTTTTTTTTCCAAATTTACAGTTCCCCTTAATTTACCTTTAAAGCTATAAAAAATTTAGGGAATTCCCCCCTTTTTAACCCTCCCCCCTTTTGGGGCCCCCCCCAAAACCCCCTCGGGACCCCTAAAAATTTTTAAAAAGGGTTTTCCCCTTAATTTCTAACACACAAACCATAGGTTTTTTTAAAAACCCCCCTTAACCCCCCAACCAAATATTTTACAACTTGGTTTCCCCTTATTCCCCTTTCCCCAGTTTAGGGGTTTGGCAAGGAGAATTTTTTCCCCTTTTTGGAAAAAGGTTTAAATGGGTTTAAAGGGTTTCCCCCCCCAAAATTTTTAAAAAAAAGCCCGCACAAATTTTTGAAAATTGGCCCCCCCCTTTAAAAATTTCTCTGAAAGTTAGGGTCCTTTTTTAAAACCCAGAAAGGCTTTTCCCTTTTTTGGGGACCAGTTAAGGGTTTTAAACCCCAATTTTTTTCCCAAGAATTTTCCTAAAAGTTTTTTTACAAATTAAAAGGCATATTTTTTTTTCGGGTGGGGCAGGGATTTGGGTAACCCAACCCCCTTCCCCCTGAATCAAATTTAAAAGGTTTTTAAGCCCTTTTTTCCCCTTTTCCCCCAAAAAATTTATTCAAGACATGGGACCCAAGCCGGGCCTTTTCCACCTAGGGAATTTTTATATTCAAAAAATTTATATTACACCCTTTATTACCTCCCGCACGGGGCCCTCAAAAAAGGGGGGAAAGAAGGCAAAATTAAAAACCCACCCCTTAATTTTACCTCCCCGGGCACAGCAAAATCTAGGGTTTTAGCAAAAGGGGGAAAAAATTGTAAACCCTTTTTCCCCTTTCTCTGCCCCCCCAGCATCATAAGGGTTAAAAAAGGCACCCCTTTTTAAGCAAGTAAAAAGGGTTTTAAGCAACCATTTAAATTTTTTCCCTCCCGAAACGGGGCCCACCCAAAAAGGGTGTTAGAAAGGCATTTTTACCCTTTTTCCCCCTTTTTTCCTGCACAGTTTAAATAGGGTTTGCAAAGGCTTTTGTCCCCCTTTTTTTCCCCTCTTTTTCCTCCCAAAAAAGGGCCCATAAAATGGGGTAGTTGAACCAAGGAGACCCAAAATTCGCCCTTATAGGGTTTTCGGTTTCCCCCCCTTTCCTTCTGAACACCCACTTTTAGGGTATTACCCAAATTTGGGCGATGAACGGTATTTTCCCCTCCCCCCCTTTCCCCAACCCAGTTTAATCCATGGGTTTTTTAAAACAAGGGAATTGTAAACCCTTTTTTCCCCAATTATCTGCAAAACCTTTTCTTTAAGGGGGGTTAAAAAAAGGGGTAAAAAAGAATATAAAAATTCCTTTTTTTCCACAAGAAAATTAATAGGGTTTTATTTTGAGCAAGGGAAAAAATTGGGGTACCCTTATTCCCTCTTGCCAAGATTCAAAAAAGGGTTTTGAAAAACAAAGAATCAAAAAAAAAGGGAAAAATTTCCTCTCTGAAACCATCATGGTGTTTTTAAAAAAAGACATTTAAAATTTATTTTGAACAGTTAAAAAAAAAGAGGATTTAGCAAGGAATTATAACCCTTTTTTCCCTCCGCAAAATTTCATAGGGGTTTAAAAAGGGGGGTTCATTAAATTTTTTTGGCACAGCAAACCCAAATAGGTGTTAGGGGAAAGGTTAAAAACCCCCTTTTTTTTTTCCCCTACTGAAAAGCCATCAAAAGGGTTTGAAAGGGCTTTGGGGCCCACCCACCCCCTTTTGAAAAACCCCAATTTTTTAAAAATTTTTTTTTTCCCCTTAAACCCCCCTCTCCCACAGCCAATCAAAAGGGGGGGGTTTTTAGCAAGGGAAATTGGCCCCCCCTTTATTTTTTTGGGTTAACCCATTTTTTTTATTTTTTTTAGCAAATTGCCCCACCCTTATTCCCCCCTCTGCCCACCCAATCATAGGGTTTTAGAAAGGGCCCATTAAAAAACCCTTTTATTCCCTCCCCTGCCCCCGCCATCAAAAGGGTTTTTAAAAAAAGCAAGGAAATTGTCCCCCTTTTTATTAAAATTTCCCCCTGTCAACTACCCTTTTTCATGGCCGAACCTTTTTCCTTCTCTCAAAAACCCAATGGGTTTAGAAAAAGGGCTTTTTTTCCCCTTTTTTATTTCCCCCCCTTCTCTGCACAGCCCATCATACGGGGTTTGTGTTGGGAAGGGGCCCCATTGTAAAAACCGGTTCCCCTTTCCCCTCGCCACCCCCATCTTTTGGGAAATTTTAAACAAGGAAAAAATTTTCACCCCTTTTTTTTTCCCCCCCGGCCCCGGCAAATTCATACGGTTTTTGTTTGCAAGGCCCCGACCACCCCTTTATTAGGGTTCCCTTTTTGCAAAGCCCCCCATTGTTAAAAAAGGGGCCCCTTTAAAATTTTTTTTCCCTTCTGAAAAGGCCATCTGGGGGTTTAGAAGGACGTACCCTTTTTTTCCCTTTCTCCGAAAACACCCCACATAGGGTTTTTTAGGCCAACGGGCTTTTAAACCGGGGGCCTTTTTTCCCTTCCCCCTTTTTGCAAAGCCATCTTTGGGTTTTTACCCAAGGGCCCCTTTTTAACCCACCCTTTTTTCCCTTCGCTCCCAAAAAGGGGAAGGGCATTGTCCCCCTTTTTTTTCCCCTTCCCCTTGAAACAACCAAAATCAAAAAGGGTTATTAGGCAAGGAAATATTGGGGTAAACCCCTTTTTTCTCTCTCTGCACAGCCATAATAGGGTTTTTTGGGCAAGGGCATTAACTTTTCCCCTTATTCACCGTTTTTTGAAAACGGGGCCCGTCATAGGGAAATTAAAAGGGCATTGTCACCCTTTTTCCCCCTCTCTGCACGAAATTCAGAGGGAAATTAGAAAGGGCCCATTAACTTCCTTATTCCCTCTCTCCCCAGCCATCATTGGGGGTTTTAGAAAAGGCTGTAAACCCTTATTCCCTCTCTGCAAAGCTATCTTTAAAGTGTTAAAAGGGCATTGAACCCTTATTCCCTCTTTGCACACCCATCTTAGGATGTTAGAAAAGGAAAATATCCCCCTTTTTTCCCTCTCTGAAAGCCATCATGGGGTTTTAGCAAGGCTTTGTCCCCCTTTTATTCTTCCTTTTGCACGGGGCCATCTTTAAGGGTTTTTTAGAAAGGCCAATATCCCCTTTTTTCCCTCCGGCCACCCATCAAGGGTTTTTTTAGCAGGCAATTCCCCCCCCTTATTCCCTCCTCCCACAGCCATCATAGGGGGGTTTAGCAAGGCATTTCACCCTTTTCCCTCGTTTGGCCCCCAGCCATCATGGGGTTTTAAAGAAAGGGCTTTTGTAAACCCTTTTTCCCCTCTCTGCAAAGCTATCGTGGGGTTTTTTAGAAAGGGCATTAAAACCCCTTTTTCCCCCTCGCTGAAACAGCCATCATAGGGGGGTTACAAGGCATTGTACCCTTTTTTCCCTTCTCTGAAACACCCATCATAGGGGGGTTAGAAATGCTTGTCACCCATATTTCCTCTCTGCAAAAGCCATCTTTGGGGTTTTTGAAAGGGAAAAAATTAACCCCCCTTACCCCCTTTTCCCAAAGCTATCATAAGGGGGTTGAAAGGTTTTTTGTAAACCCCTTTCCCTCTCTGCCAAGCTATCATGGGTTTTTGTTAGAAAGGGGCTTATTAACACCCTTTTTCCCCTTCTCTGCACAGCCATCATGGGGTGTTAGCAAGGCATTGTCCCCCTTTTTTAATTCCCCTCTCTGTACAGCTACCCAAAGGATTTTTAAGAAAGGGGGCATTAAAAACCCCTTATTCCCCCCTTTGTACAGTTTTATCATAGGGTATTAGCAGGCAAATTAAAACCCCCCTTATTCCGTCTCTGCACAGCTATAAATGGGGGTATTGCAAGGTTTTTAAACCCCCTTTATTCCGTCTTTTCCCTTTTCAAAGGATTTTTAGCGGGGCCCTTAAACCCTTTTTCCCCCTCTCTGACCCCCTATAATAGGGGTTTTAAAAAGGCATTATCACCCTTTTTTTCCTTCTCTGTACAGTTTATCATGGGGTTTATTGGGAAAGGGCAAAAAACCCCTTATTCCCCTCGCTGACAGCTATCATAGGGGGTTAGCAAAGGGAAATTACCCCTTATTCCCTCCGGCACAGTTACCCATGGGGGAATTTTGCAAGGCATTTTTTCCACCCGTATTCTCCTTACGGGAGAGGGGGGGGCCTCCCCCTGCCCCCCCCGGTTGCCTTCCCGGAACGGGGCAGGGGGGCCCCCTCACCCGCCCCCGTCCCTTTCACGCCCGGGGGGCGGGGAAGGGCCCCCACCCCCCCCCGCTTTGCCTTTAAAGCACAAAGGGTAGGGGGGCCTCCATCCCCCCCGCGTCCCTTCAGGGCCCGGGGGCAAGGACCCCCCTCACCCGCCCCCGCGTGCCTTCAGGGGCAAGGGGCAGGGGGGGCCTCCCCACCCCCAAACGTGCCTTAAACCGGCAAGGGGCAGGGGGGGGCCTCACCTCGCCCAACCAATGGGTTTTGGGTTTGGGAAATTTTTGGTTTCCCATAAGGTTTTTTTTACCCCCTCTGCTCAAACCCTAAATTACATGCACCCTAAAAATAGTAGGGGGACAGTTTGGATTTTGGGAAAGTGCGGGTTGGATTTAAAGAAGAAGGAACCAAAACCCAAAACCTTTGGGGGGTTTAAAGAATTTTAAAAATCAAATCAAACCCATCCTTGACCTTTCCCCCAGGCCCCCGCCCCTCCACACTGGCGATCACCCCCCAGCCCCCACAAAGGGCATCACCAGCCCCGCGTGCCTTAAAGGGCACAGTTGAAAGGAGGGCCTCACCAGCCCCCGGGCTGCCTTCACGGCGGGGGTTTGCACCCGGGGCCCTCATCAGCCCCCCCCGTCCCCTTCACGGCACGGGTAAAAGGAAGGCCCTCACCCAGCCCCCGCGTGCCTTTCACGGCACGGGTAAGGGCCAGGGCCCTCCCCCGGGCCCCCCCCCGGGCCCCCTTCACGGAAAAAGGGGTTTAAGGAGGGCCTCACCCCCCCCTTTTCCCCTTCACGGCACGTTTGAAGGGAAGCCCCTCCCCCCACCCCCCCGCGCCCCCTTCACGGCATGTGTAAAAGGCACGCGGAGTTTAGGTACCGCGATTTTTCCCTGTAATCTAATACTCATAAAATTTTGTTTTTTACCCCAAAACCCCCCCTTCAAAATTATTCAACGAAATGGGATCAAGCCCCCCTTACCACCACGATTTTTTATCACTTTTGTATTCATTTATCACCCTTATTCCCCCCTTGAAAACAGCCTAATTTGGGTATTACAAGGCCTTAAAAAACCTTTTTCCCCCTCTCCACAGCCATGATGGGGTTATTAGCAAGGCATTAACACCCTTTTTCCCTCCCCGCACAGCCATCATAGGGTTTTAAAAAGGGCTTTGGTCCCCGTATTCCCTCTCTGTACGCCATCAAAAGGGTTTTGTTAGAAAGGGCCCTTGTCAGCCTTATTCTTTCTCTCACAGCCATCATAGGGGGGTTAGAAAAAGCTTTAACACCTTTTATTTCCCTCTCTGCACAGCCAAAATAGGTATTAGCAAGGCATTATCCCCCTTATTACTGTCTGCACACCCTATCATGGGGGTATTAGAAAAGGCTTGCACCCTTATTCCCTCTATGCACACCCAAATCATAGGGGTGTTAGCAAGGCATTATCCCCCTTTAAATTCCCCTTTTTCTCCCACAGCCATCTGGGGGTTTTAGCAAGTTATTAACCCCCTTTTTTATTCCCTCTCTGTACAGCTTTCATGGGGGTTTGAAAGGGCCCAAAAAACCCACCCTTATTTTTTTCCCTGTAAAAGCATCATAGGGTGTTAGAAAGGCTTTAACCCCTTTTTTCCCCTTCTCTCACAGCTACCATATGGTTTTAAAAAAAGGGCCCTTAACACCCTTATTCCCCCTGTACAGCTATCATGGGTATTAGCAAGGCATTAAACACCCTTATTCCCTCTCTGTACAGCTACTTTGGGGTTTATTAGCAAGGCATTTAACACCCTTATTCCCTCTCTGTACAGTTTATAAAGGGGTTTAATCCCAAAGGCATTTAACCCCCTTATTCCCTCTCTGTACAGCTACCCATGGGGTTTTAAAGAAAGGGGGCTTAACCCACCCTTATTCCCTCTCTGTACAGCTATCAAAAAGGGTTTTAGAAAGGGCATTAACCCCCCCTTTTTCCCCTCTTTTGTACAGCTATCAAACGTTTTTTAGCAAGATTTTTAACCCCCTTTATTCCCCTCTGAAACTGCTATATGGGGTATTAGCAAGGCATTATAAACCCTTATTATCTTTTGTACAGGTATCATAGGGTTTAGCAAGGCATTATCCCCCTTTTTTCCATCTCAGCTAAATGGGGTATTGAAAGGGAAATTGCCCAACCCTTTTTCCCTCTCTGTACCTTTTTCAAGGGTATTAAGCAAGGCATTAACCCCCCTTTATTCCCCTCTCACACAGGCAATAGGGTTTAGAAAGGGCATTAACCCCCTTTTTCCCCCTCTCTCCCACAGCTATCAAAAGCGTTTTAAAGCAAGGCATTAAAAACCCTTTTTTTCCCTCTCGGTCCCAGCTATCAATAAGGGTTTTTAGGGGGGGGGGGGGGCATTATCCCCCCTTATTCCTTTCCCTTTTACAGCTATCACGGATGTAGCAACGCTTTAACCAATTATTCCCTCTCTCCCAATGCAAATCTAGCGTTTTAAAGAAAGGGGCATTTTCCCCTTTTTCCTCTCTGTACGCTATCATAGGGTGTTGCAAGGTTTTATAACCCTTTTTTCCCTCTCCCCTATTATGGGT
>JACEEZ010025814.1:91164-203664 GCA_016584305.1 Chionoecetes opilio | reverse complement strand
AAAAAAAAAAAAAAAAAACCCCCCCTCCAATGGAGGAAAGGGATTCTTTTGTGTCCAAGGGGAAAAGCATCCCCTTGAGCGACGCAAAGATGCATACGGAAAATGTGGAGCCATTTGCTGCTTCTGGGTACCATTAAGGTGACGTGCGTTTTCTCCACAAACCCCTTTCCGTTTCTTTTCCCTAGCTTTAACAGAGTCCTCCCTAACAAAACAGTGCTGAATTGTGGGAATTGGTGAAACCGGAAACCTCACCCCACCCTTTCCCGAAACCCCAGGAAAGAATGTCCCGCAACTAATGAAAGTCTGAGTAACAAAAAACCCCAAAAAACCCCCATGAATTGTTTCTTGGGAATTTCCCCGATCTAAAAGGAAGGGCAAAAAAATTTTAGCAAAAAAAAAAATAAAACTAAGAAAATGGCCTCTATAATTTGTTTTTTTTTGGGGTTTCCAGAGCTAAATGAAAAGGCAAAGCAAGACCACCAAAATAAAGAAAATCTGCAGTAACAAATGAGTACGGGGGTTTCGTAATAAATTTTTTCGTACCAAATAGATTCGTAAAACCAAAAAAGTTTTTCGTGTCTTATAAAAACCCTAGTCGTTTGTGCACTCAGCTCAGAGTTGAACTTGATTACTAGAGTTACGAAACGACACCAGGTATGTACGAAAAATTCAAAATCAGCGTAAACAACTTGCGTACGAACTCCCAGTACCCGTAAGAAATAGCCTCAAACGTCCCCTAATCAATATTTTTTTCTTGTGTTTTTTCCAGAGTATAAATGGAAATGAAAAGAATGACCACCAACTAATGAAAGTCCTCAGCAAGAAAAATCCCCCAATGTCCCCTAAGAGTGAGTTACCGGGGGAGGGAGACATGGACAGAAGCTCCCCTATACTGGATGACTTTGACGAGGAGCCCTTCATAGGTACTATGTGCTCTAAGCATGTGACTAAGGGACAGACATCCCAACTAATGAGGTCTCTCCATCTAGCTCGGATTCTGACGTTCCCATCCACTGCCCCAACTCGCCTCATCTCAGACTCCCTTCTATCCACAAACTTTCGCCTTTACCTATCAGTCCCTAACATCCATCTCTGTCCACTAATTAGCTATCATCGCCCATTCCTGTCTACCAATCCCATCAACAACCCTCGTCTTGTTCATGTACAGCAATCAGCTCTATCCTTTCCCTCTAGTTTTAATGCCTTGCTCACTGAATGGAGTCCCCTAATCCCATGCACTGCCATCAGCTATACTTATCTGAAGACTTTTTGTCGCTATGTAACCTTACTAATATCACACAAACCTCCTTCAATCAATATCACTAATATATCTTTTTCTAACACCTGTCAAATCTTTCCACAGGTGGCACAGATCCATAGAATCTAAATATATTCAAATATCTCATCTACGTGTGCTCTAACCTTAAATGTATTTCTTAAATTCTAACCTTAAATGTATTTCTAAACACTTTTTTTATTGTGTAGACATATAGATATATGTAAAAACAGGTGATCATGAAGGAGACACGGGCTGGAAAGTGAGTACTTTATTCCTGAAAAACTTTTTTAGTAGTTTCGCCTCTACTGGGACTATCGGAGAAATATGTATTCCTCCTAATATATTCCTCCGAAGAAGCCCAGTAGAGACGAAACTAGTCAGGAATAAAGTAATCACTTCCCAGCTCGTGGCACCTTCATCACCTGTTTTTACCATTTTTATTATTTACTTTAAAAGTATTTTTTCACTTTTAATTAGACTATTTGATTGGGGGTCTGTCTCTATAGATTTTTGAGGGACTTGAGTCGGATTCTCGTGTTTTTACTTCACTTCCACCTCCCTACCAAGGGTCGTCTTTTTACCCCTTACAAATGGTTTGAGGAACAATAGCTCCCTCAAGAAAAGAAAAAATAGTATCGTCAGACTGAGTACAAAAATTGTAACTTTTTTGTTTATTAGCATTGCAAGTACTAAGGGAAGTACGTGCACAGAAATACCACTCATACCCTAGTGGCGACAGTGACTGAACGAAAGCTAACGGTAAATATTAAACAAATCTGAAGGAAACCTCATTTACAGTCTTGGCCGAGGGTAGAATGGAAAATACCGTCACCCTGACCTCCCTCACCGCAGCCTAGTCCATCGACACAACATGAAGGAATATGACTGATGTGGTTTTTTTTATTTTATCTCCTTTGCTGACCTGTGCATATATAAAATGGATTACAAGTTTCCCCGAAAAACATGCTGTAAAACATTAATGATGAAAATATAATACCATTTATATTAGAAATTCAAGGTAATGTTGTGCGGGTGTGGTAATTTTTATGTATAGGGGGGAAATGTAGGATAAAATAAAAGTGTATGGGGGTTATTTTTATGTATAGGGGGAAATGCAGGATCAAATGGTGGGGGGCGGCAATATATGAGACACGAACAACGAGACCAATAGATTAAACGGCAATGAAGGCAGGTTATTACTCTGATTGCTGAGGAAGAGAGAGATTTGATATTGCTTACCTCCGGTGTCACTCAGGCAATTCTGATTAACAACACTTAATTAATTCTCTCTCTCTCTCTCTCTCTCTCTCTCTCTCTCTCTCTCTCTCTCTCTCTCTCTCTCTCTCTCTCTCTCTTTCTCTCTCTCTCTCTCTCTCTCTCCTCTCTCTCTCTCTCTCTCTTTCGATACGCAATTTCTATATATCTATGTACTGTACATGCAGATATTCGGTAAGTTAGAGAAACGAACAGAAAATTTACGATACACGGTAGTTGATGATTTAGATTTAATGGTAAAACTTATACTTTCATACAATATTTTTTCATGACTACTCAGAAATGGAACACTTCTGTAACCTAACACCACATCTCTATTTCCTTCTTCTTCTTCTATATCCTATTCTTCGTTCCTTTTTTTCCTCCTCTTTCTATTCTTTTCATCTCTCATCTTCTTCTTCCTGGTTTATTACTCCTATTTTTGTTATTTTCTTCTCTATAGTTACATCCCCAGGTCTGTGATCTAACTGCAATAATCAAGCTTGCAAAGGAAAAAATCTCCATTCTGGATATATAAACAATCTTACAGAAGGATGCTTCCGACTTCTAAGCTGCAGAGTAGTCCGTTATAAAAAAGTGTGTTCATTTTTCAATTACGACTATTTCAGTTCTTCCCAAGAAAGCTTGAAGATATGCATAGATTAATGATTTAACGAAATTCTTCTAACGATCATATGGTTCGACCTAATTCGAAAACGCAGTCCACTTGCAACTAATAATGCAATGATGTAAAGTACAATTATATTTTGATTATCTAAGCTTGTACATTATCCTCATTTATTAAAGAACTAATGATTACGGATTCTGGACCTTAGGTGAAAGTTATCTCAGCGCAGAACATAACAGTCTTTATAATGCAGTCGTAAAAGTCTATTGTGGTGTGCCAGGATCTTCTAGACCATATTTTTTTAATTACTCATCAAACTATGACAAAATCTTAATTTACTTTGCTGTGAAACCATTTTACGGGAAGATTATGATATAAGATACAATACACTGATGGTCTGTTGCTGATTGTAAAATGTACAGACATAAATCAATAACTCCTGTATGCTGTCACATTCACATGACCACCAGCAACATATCAAAATGATATCTATTATTAAGAGGTACAGAGTAAATCCTTGATTGTTTGTAGCAAGCTAAGATGCCCTAAGTGTAATGAATATATTTCAATATAGGTGTAATATATAGAAACAACATGTATATGAGGTTAACTTATTATCATAGCATCTTTATTGTACTGTAGCTACTGGGGGCTATAACTATGATCAACTATTGTAATCAAAAATAGTCGCTATGTCTCTAGTACGTAGACCACAGCCCACTTCGGAGTTGAAACTTCTAATTAATGTATTATGACTATCGCAAATTTGTTTAAGGCGTTGACATACAAATTGACGTTTTAGACCACAACGCATAGCTCAACACAACAATATTCACTTCCATGTGTAACTTCCTGCTCACAAGTGTTCTCACTCGGACTAACTGTGGCAACTCAGTGAGTAAGATAAGATTAAATCCATTAAACTGAAAATAAAAAGTTGAAAAGTACTTAAAATTAATTATATTTAATTGGATTGTATAATATGTGATAATTACATGATTTTTATCATATATTATAGTTCGTAGTATGAGTGTTGTGTAATTTAATATCTTATTAATTATTAATTAATGATAATTAGTAGTATATCAGTAGGAATTAATTTTTTGTTAATTAGTTTTTCATATAATTGCATAGCGTCCTACACTCTCTGCTGACTCTATTTAGCAAGTCTAAGAGTACGACTCAATGGACAAAGCTTTGACTTCCTACATGTTAATATGTTAATATAGGCCAAAAAATATCACAATCACAACACTCTCCTTCTCTCTCTCTCTCTCCTCCTCCTCTCTCCTAACACGACAATCTCAGTCATATTCGTTCTGTATGCAGAGTATTCGTAAGTAGAGAACGAACAGAAAATTCGATAAGTAAGTTGATGCAATAATTTATGAAAACTATACTTTCATCAGTATTTTCATGACCTATCTGAATGAATCATTCAGTGAATAACGACTCACTCATCACTCATATTTCTTCTTTCTTCTTCTATATTCAATCTCTTTCCTTCTTTTCCTCCTCTTCTTCTATTCTTCATCATCTCATCTTCTTCTTCCTGGTCTTTGTTTGATCTCTCTTTTTTGTTCCTTTTCTCTTCTTATATTCCTAATCTTCTCCTTTCTTTTTTCCTCTTCGTCTTCTTCCTATTCTTGTTCATCATCTTTTCTTCTTCCTGGTCTTTGCTTATCGCGATACCACACGCCTCATCGTCCACTAAGGGACAGACATCCCAACTAATGAGGTCTCTCCATCTAGCTCGGATTCTGACGTTCCATCCACTGCCCCAACTCGCCTCATCTCAGACTCCCTTCTATCCACAAACTTTCCCCTTTACCTATCAGTCCCTAACATCCATCTCTGTCCACTAATTATCTATCATCGCCCATTCCTGTCTACCAATCCCATCAATAACCCTCGTCTTGTTCATGTACAGCAATCAGCTCTATCCTTTCCCTCTAGTTTTAATGCCTTGTTCACTGAATGGAGTCCCCTAATCCCATGCACTGCCATCAGCTATACTTATCTGAAGACTTTTTGTCGCTATGTAACCCTACTAATATCACACAAACCTCCTTCAATCAATATCATTAATATATCTTTTTCTAACACCTGTCAAATCTTTCCACAGGTGGCACAGATCCATAGAATCTAAATATATTCAAATATCTCATCTACGTGTGCTCTAACCTTAAATGTATTTCTTAATTCTAACCTTAAATGTATTTCTAAACACTTTTTTTATTGTGCAGACATATAGATATATGTAAAAACAGGTGATCATGAAGGAGACACGGACTGGAAAGTGAGTACTTTATTCCTGAAATTTTATTTTAGTAATTTCGCCTCTACTGGGACTATCGAAGAAATATGTATTCCTTCTAATATATTCCTCCGAAGAAGCCCAGTAGAGACGAAACTAGTCAAGAATAAAGTAATCACTTCCCAGCTCGTGGCACCTTCATCACCTGTTTTTACCATTTTTATTATTTACTTTAAAAGTATTTTTTCACTTTTAATTAGACTATTTGATTGGGGTTCTGTCTCTATAGATTTTTGAGGGACTTGAGTCGGATTCTCGTGTTTTTACTTCACTTCCACCTCCCTACCAAGGGTCGTCTTTTTACCCCTTACAAATGGTTTGAGGAACAATAGCTCCCTCAAGAAAAGAAAAAATAGTATCATCAGACTGAGTACAAAAATTGTAACTTTTTTGTTTTTTAGCATTGCAAGTACTAAGGGAAGTACGTGCACAGAAATACCACTCATACCCTAGTGGCGACAGTGACTGAACGAAAGCTAACGGTAAATATTAAACAAATCTGAAGGAAACCTCATTTACAGTCTTGGGCCGAGGGTAGAATGGAAATACCGTCACCCTGACCTCCCTCACCGCAGCCTAGTCCATCGACACAACATGAAGGAATATGACTGATGTGGGGTTTTTTATTCTATCTCCTTTGCTGACCTGTGCATATATAAAATGGATTACAAGTTTCCCCGAAAAACATGCCGTAAAACATTAATGATGACAATATAATACCATTTATATTAGAAATTCAAGGTAATGTTGTGGGTGTGGCATTTTATGTTAGGGGGAAATGTGATAAAATAAAGTGATGGGGGTTTTTTATTATGGGTATCAAGGGGGGGNATTGCTGAGGAAAGAGAGATCTGATGTTGCTTAACTCCGGGTCCTCAGGCAATTTGATACACACTTAATAATTTCCTCTCTCTCTCTCTCTCTCTCTCTCTCTCTCTCTCTCTCTCTCTCTCTCTCTCTCTGAACACGACAATTTCTTAGTTATATCTCGTTACTGTACATGCAGAAGTATTCGATAAAGTTAAGAGAAACTAACAGAAAATTACGAATACACGTTCAAGTAATCGTCCAGACCCATTTTTTCTTTGCATAATTATGTTGAATGTTCATTCAAAATACCTAATCCACAAAAAATTATTCATTTCCACGCCTTATTTCCCTAAAAACATGACTTTTGTAAAAAGCGCGGGAAAAACAACAGCCCCATTCCAGCCGTGGCGGGAAACTTGCTGGCGACGTCACACGAGTGAGCCTCCCAGCCCGGCCCTATAGAAATACACGGAGACTCGGAGAAAGATGTAGTACTTGGGGAATTTTGGGTGTTTCTGATATTTTTTTTTTGCGATGTGGCATATACTTGCATCCTTCATGGATACAGCAAGGAAGCTGTGCCTTTGCAGAGAGCTTAGCACCCATTTCTGACCTATTTGACCATGATAATCGGCTGATTTTTCACACATGGACTTATGTTAACCTAAGACTAACCATGGCCTTAGACAGACATTTCAGTTTTTTAAGGGGGTTTTAGTCTCAGATTGGTCGAAGACTAACAAAAATAACATTGGAATTGTTAGACACCCACGACCCTGTCCCACATCCAAGTCTAAGGATATTATATAACCCCCCGGAAAAATGTTTTAAGAAACTGAAATGTCTGTCTAAGGCCATGGCTAGTCTTAGGTTAGCCTAAGTCCATGTTTGAAAAATCGGCCGAATGTCTGCAGCGCCTGGCAGTGGCGGATGAGAGGAGCGCAGCTAGACAATGTGCTCACACCGGGCTCCTCTCACCCGCCACTGTCAGGCGCTGCACAGACATTATCATGGTCAAATAGGTCGGAAACGGGTGCTAAGCTCTCTGCAAAGGCACAGCTTTCTTGTTGTAGGCCTACCCATGAAGGATGCAAATATATGCCATATCGCAAAAAAAAAATATCAGAAACACCCAAAATTCCCCAAGTACTACATTTTTCTCAGTGTCTCCGTGTATTTATATCAGGCAGGGCTGGGAGGCTCACTCGTGTGACGTTGCCGAGCCGTGGTGCGTCGTCTGCTGTCTGCCCAGTTGTGTTATGAGAGCTCGGGGAATTTACAGATTTTGAATGCGGATCATTTAAAAACGGGTGACTGGATGCAAAAAGTGACAATATATTGTTGATATACTCGATCATGGCTATATTTTTACTGCATTAAATCAGGAATGATGAAATTGTCTGGACGATTACTTTAAGTTGATGAGATTTAGATTTTAAATGGTACAAAAACTTATACTTTCATACAAGTAATTTTTTCATGACCTACTCTAGAAAATGGAACACCCATTCAGTGATTTTAAAAACGCCCCTACACACTCTCACACTCTTATTTTTCTTTTTCTTTTTTTATTTTCCCTAATCTTCTTCCTTTTTTTTTTTTTCATCATTTTCCCCTTTTCTTTTTCCTGGTCTTTGTTTTACTCTCTTTTGCTTCTTTTTTTTCCCTCTATATTCCAAATCTTTTTCCCTTTTTTTTTTTTCCTCTTCGTTTTCCCTTCCTATTCTTTTTTTCATCATTTTTTTCTTTTTCCGGGTCTTTGTTTATCGCGATACCACACGCCTAAATCGTCCACTAAGGGAAAAGACATCCCAACTAATGAGGCCCTTTTCCCATCTAGCTGGGAATTCTGACTTTCCCCCACCACTTCCCCCCAACTGCCTCACTCAACCCCCTTTCAAATCCACAAATTTTCCCCTTTCCTATCAGCCCCCTAACATCCTCTCTGCCCCAACAAATTAGCTATATCCCCCATTCCCTGTCTCCAAATCCCTAAACAACCCCGTCTTGTTCATGCAGCAATCAGCTCTTTTCCTTTTTCCCCCCTGTTTTTAATCCCTTGCTAAACTGAAGGAGCCCCCTAATCCCATCCCCGCCACAGCTATACTTTTTCTGAAATTTTTTTGTCGTTTATGTAACCTTACTAATATCACCAAACCCCCTTAAATTTCAATATCACAAATATATCTTTTGTGGAAATGATCCATCAACCCCCTCACTAATTGGTAATTTGGGGGTTTTTTTGTTTTCCCCCCCCCCCTTGTGGGTAAAGGTATTTTCCCCCCTCGTCTAGGGGGAGTGTGATGGGAAACTGAAATATAAAAATTTAAATGGTAAGGGGTATAATTAAGGAAAATTTAAGAAAATGAAAAGTCGGGGGTAAATTCAAATTAACATTCCCGTAAAAATAAAAATTTTTGCATTATAATTAGCCCCTTTGTTAAAAGCGCGGTCTTGGCTGCTGCCTATTAGATTCTGGGCCACAGGGAAAATACACTGGCATAGGTTTTGGGTACCCGGGGGACCGCTGCCCCCCGGGAGAATCAGTCACTCCCCCCTCCGTGGGAAAACACTATTTTAAAATATACGTCTTATCAAAGTAAAATACCCCTCCAGCCATTCGTGTAGTAACATCTAAAACTATCAGTACCGCCAAAACCCCGCCTTAAAAACCTCTCTTACTAATAATAGGGGCTTTTTTAAAAAGAAGAGTTTTACTATTTTTAATTCCCTCCTATAGTGTAAAACCCAAGGACTGTGTTTAAATCAACCACTAAATGATAGCCGTGCGTCATGAAATAACAGGGTGGGGAAACCCTTGCCCCCAAAACAATAACGCTTCCCCCTCCGCTTCTGTCTTCACGGGGGGGCCCTAAATCACGCGCGACCACATCGGTTCAAAAGACTTGCAGTTTTTATAAATCCCAAATTTTCCCAAACCCTACTATCCCCGATAAGTATCCTATTTTAGTTGATTAGCTAGGAAAATGGAGTCGGGATAAAGAAGAACAGGGGTTTGGGGGATTAGGTAAAAACCCCTCATTTTAATATTTATGTAACGAAATTTCCACATTTTTTTTCCCCAGTGGGGAAATATTGAGGTTCATGTGTTTCCCCAAGTGGTCTTTAAATTGTGAGGTAATTAGGGAGCCTCCCAAAATTTTGCGGGTTTTTGAGGCTGGGGGCGGGATATTTCGGGGCGTCAGGATGACTAGCTTTTTTCAACTCCCTGCGGGGTAAGAATAATTTAAAGAGGCTACGTAGACTAGTTAGGGGAAATAGTTAAGGTCGGGTTTGGTCTGGCCTGGTATGGGGTTGACGGGCCAGTAAACGGCGTTTCCCCAGCATTTGGGATATATCCAAAAATTTTAATTATCAACTACCCAATTTTTTAGTGACGTAACCCTTGCTTTTTAATTTATTTTTTTTTAAATTTAAATTAAACAAAATTTCATGCGAAATTGCTAAGCTTTAAATTATCACTGAGGTAGAAATGCTCACCAAATTTATAAAGTTTGAGGCCCGCAATTAAGGAAATTCCTATTGTTTATAAAATTTTTAAAAAAACGGTATCCATTGTTAAATCGAAAGGGGAAAAATATGAGGAGGCTTCCGGGGCCTTATAATTTTCAATTAAGACAAGCTGGGGATAAAAAAATATTCGAAATGTTTATAAATCATAAACCAAATTTCCCAAAGATACTCGAAAAATAATTGAATTTTGGGGGGGTTATTTGAGTGTGCTCATTTTCCCCTCAAACAGCTAAAGCTTTTTTAAACCCCAAATTTTTGCAAGGTATTAAAGAAAAGGGAACCCCCCCAACAGGGAATCAGATTATTACCCCTTGGGGGTTAATCACTATACCCACCCTCAGATTTTTAAAGATCTCTCGTTTAGTGGGTAGTTTCCTGCGCCTGTTACGAAAATAAAACAGCTGAAATTTACGTTTCCCAAATTTCTCACCCTACCAGAAAACCCCACTTAGACCTCAAAAATAATAGATAAAAAACCCAGTTCAAAGGGCGCTTTTTTTCCCTATTAAATAAATAATAAATTTTGTGTCTTATTGAGGGAAACATACCCCTCCACATGAAATATCTTTTTTTTCCCCCCAAAAAAGGGGTTAAACGAGATTTTAAAAAGGGTTTTAATGCGCCTTGGAAATTGCCTAACCGGGTTCCCCGGGGTAACATGCTTCAAATGCATGCCCTAAAAGTTAAAAACCCTTTGTGGGAAAATGTAAACAATCTGTTCATAACATCGCTTTTTTTGTCCAAACAGTGATAATAACTCAAAACCCACGTATTTAAAATGGCAGCCCACTAAAAAGAGTAGTTAAAGCAGCTTTTCCCCATTTGCGGATTTAAAATGTGGCCATAATGGCCCATTCAGTAAATGTAAAAAAACAATTTTTTGACAGTGGTCCCACAACGTTTCTTTCATAAGCAGGGAGATGGGTTGAATTTTTAAAACTACCCAAAATTAAAAAAGTAAATTTTAAAGCCATAGGGGGTTTTCAAAGCCAAAATTTAGGCTCAAACCTTTGCCAATATTTTAAAAACCCCTTAGCCCAAATTTGGGAAAGATAAAAATGTGGGAAACCCCCTGTAGTGGGAAAATAATATTGGTATTTTTTAAACCCTTTTTAAGGGGACTAAAAAACAAAAGCTAAAATGCTGGGGGGAATAAGGGTGTTAAGCTATTTTAGAAATACCTAAAAGACGCTGATGGTCCTTTCCATTAATAAAAAGCCGATTATTTTGGGCTTTTCCTAGGAAGGTCATCAAAATACATAACGTCTCTTGTTCACTAGTGCTGGTGGTAAGGTAATAATGGGAAACCCCTCCCACATCCCCCTACAAAACCGAACCAAAAAAGAGGGATTTCCTTTGTCTGCACAACCCTACTTTAAATTAAACCAAAAAAGGAACCCTTTTTTTGCCCACAACCCCAAAAAGTGAGGGGTTTTTAAAGGGAAAGGGGATTCCAGTTCATAATGAATATATTGCCACTAAGGGAAAAAATAATAATAATAAATTTGAGAGGGGATAAAAACCCCAAATTTGGGAAAACAGGGGTTAGGTTTAAAAGGCCCCACCTGGCTGAAAGAGTGTAATAAATTTTGCCTATAAAAGGGTTTCCCCTCATCAGACATATTGTAGATTAAAAAGGGAAAAACCCGAATTTATCCCCGATCCTGTGATAGACATAAAAAAGGTTTTTTTTTTTTAGCAAACTAATTAAGACAATAAAAAAAAGCTTCCAAAACCTTAAAAAGGGGAAAGCTTTTGATCCTTTGAAGTTTTGGGGTCAGAACAATACAGAAGCATGTATTTTCCCGAGAATATCAAACATTTGGGCCCCAACCAGCCCCCATGGAACAAATTGACCATATTTTTTAGGTCCCGTACCTTGAAACATGAGGGCATTTTTAATTTTCGAGGTCGAAAATTTTAAAGCTGGTCTTTCCCAAAAACCATGCTGTTATCGGCTAGTGGTAGTCTTGGCCCATTAAAGAAACCCCCTGGCCCCCCTTTCCCCGGGGCACGATCGGGGGGCTTGAAAGGGGGGCCCCTGGGGGGGCCAAGCAGGGGGGCCCGCCTAAATTAGGGGGGGGGGCCCTGGCCCCCCCAATGCCCCCCATGAACCGCCACTGTTTTTCGACAATTCCCTTGACAAGGGTTTAGTTGTGGGGTTAGAAATTTTGAGAACATTTTTTTTTTGTCTGTTTTTCTGGTATTCCCGGGCCGGCCAGGAAATTGTGATCGACGGGTGTCCGGGCTTTTTTTTGGTTTAACCCATTATGATATACAAAAAATAAACCGATACAAAACCTATATATTCCCCAATTTTTTAAACCCTAGTTAGGGGCCAAACTGAGAATTTTCTTTTAAAATCGCCCTTTCGGGGTACCCCAAAGCGGTAACGCTTCCAAAAAATACCAAATGAAAGGAATTTTGTCTACTTTTCGAATCTGGGAAAGAAAGTTTTTGAAAACGTGGGAGCTTCAAAGGTGGGTTTGTTGGTTACCATGAAAAACCCATTACTATTTCAGACCAAAATTTTAGTCTAGTATCCAATTTGGGCCCCACGTGGGACCCCATGGACAATCTAATGAGACCCCTTTTTTTGGGTGCCCAAATATGTCAGAAAAAAAAATCAATGGTTTAAAACCGTCCAAATAAAGTTTCCCTGGGGTTCGTAGGGGGGCCTCGTCGATCGCGAAATATTTTTACTTTCCCCGAAAATTTCCCAAAAAGTCCATAAAATCAAAAATAAAGAGTTTTCAAATTTAAATTTTTTTTGCCCACGTGACAAAAATATCATGGCCTATTGTAATAAGGGCAATTAATTCGTAAATTTTTAAAAAGTTTTGTCCAAGGAAACGGCAAAAACCTAAAAAAGGCGGAAAAATTCTTCGGGTTTCGCCGACAACCCTTTAACATAAATGACAATATCTTCCCTAAATACAACATCTGGTCAGTTTAACATATCAAAATCATCGTCTTTATTCCCCCCTCAATGCTTTAAAAAATTTTTACATACATATTATTATTATCACAATTGGTTTTCCATTATCAAATTTTTAAAAAAATAAAGAATGAGTACACCGGGATCACTGTTCGTCAATGGAAAGCGTGACGTCACTTTAAACCCCAAACCCCCAAAACCCGCGCGTCGGATTTACCCTTTTGCCGGCCACACCCCCCCGGCGGCGGCCTGTCCGCCCACAAAAAATGGCGAGGCATCGTTCCGCCGGACGAACCCACACACACACCGGCCGCCTCATGAAAATAACAGTACCAAAGTTTGGGCCACCCTTTTGACAACATGAATCCGCTGTCCGAAAATGACTTTGGGGTTTGGGGATGGCCCCGCATATCCGCCCTATATAATACCTATATATAATACGTCCTACTAAAATATATACTCATATAAATTTCCCATATTATCCCAAAAAACAATTTTTTAAATGGTACAAAATTTTCATTATCTGGCCGAGCGAGGGGCGGGCCGCGCCGGAAGGCACCCACACACCAACGCAGGCGGCAGGCCGCGCCGGACGGAAATTTTCAAGCGTCGACCTGATTTTCATCCGGCCGCTGCGACAGGCCCCGGGGGTAGGGGTGGCAGGAGGTTTGGTTAGTCAGAAGGTTTGTGTTTTCGAGCCATGTAGGGCGCCAGAGGTACGATGATTATTTTTCATTTCATCCCGCCGCGCGGAGAGGCAACAGCTTGCCCCCGGCTCCTCCCTCACCTCAGCCGACCCCACGGCCGGAGATTTCCGGGGCGGATTAATTCGCCGTAGGATACCCCTGGGTGGATTTACCCACCCATCTTCATCATTTTTTACTTTTTTTTCTCATCTTCACTGTCTTTCTTAAGTATATTTTTTTGCGCCCGTATTACCCAGTAATGTGAATATATATAAGCACACTCGATGAGAGAACAAATCTTCTTGTAAATCAAGGAAGCGTAGCTTTGCTTGTTACGGTTGCATGTATACAGGGCGTGCTTTCTGTCAGGAGGCCTTGCCTTGCATTCCTCTGTCACCGGGCAGCGCGGTATCTCAACAGTAACGGCAGCATGTTTTTCTCCGTCAGGAGGCCGCCTGACACACCCTCAGTCACGGGGAAGCGAGACCACTGAGGCAGCGGCCTCTCTCAATTTGCCTGTTGTTCTTCGTCAGGTGCAGCCTGTTCCCTCCACAATATCGGTTAATGCCATCTCACCATGTGCGACATGATTTGTTTCTCCTCAGGAAGCAGCCTAGCTGCCATTCCTCCGTAAAGAGGCAGCTCGGCATATCCCCATGTAGCGACCCTCATTTTGTTCTCATTATTTATACCATTATTTCTCACCTTCACTGTCTTTTTACGTATTTTCTTTTGCGTCTCGTTACACAGTAATGTGAATTGATATAAGCGCACTCGATGAGATACTTAATTACTGTACGAATCCTATATTTCAGTGGCGTCACCGCGGGGGGCTAAGGGGGACTTGCCCCCCCAAGTCAAGGACTCAGCCCCCCCCAAAATTGCTGCTAGTAGCCTGCTACCAAAAAACAATAAAAAGGAATATTTATCCAATATTCCATGCCAGAGCAAAACCTTATTTTTCACACTTTATAGAAAATTGGTTTGATGTTCATTTAAATGTTTAAATATGTTTGCTAACAAACCTTGAAATTACTAAGTATATTGAAATTATAGGATATTCTATAGATACAATGTATAATCCTGATTACCCACACCTGTTATGGGAACAGTGGCAGGACCCTAGCCACAAACCTGAAGAAGGCCCACGCAGCCGAGACTTAAAGTGTATCCTAAAGTACAGTCCTGGTTCTCAGACCAGTTCTTTCCATTGAGTGGTATAAAAAGGTATAGTGGCTTAAATACTCCTGTGACAAGTGACCGAGTTTATTGTTTTCCATGTAGGCCTTTTTTGGCGGTAATGTTGGTCACAAAGAAGTAACATTCACCAACGAAGGTTTTAGGCCTGGAAAAGATGCATGTAAAAGCAACAAAGCCCCGGAGAATCCACGTATCATGTACATGCAAGGGGAAAAATGGCTCAACTTAAGATTTCACAGCTGCATGTTCTTTCATCAGAAACTCGATAGCCAACCCCAAACAGCAGGTTTTTGGATAACAGAGACTATATTAAAACACTCTTAAACATTGTCCATTACAGCAGCTAAAACTAACATGGCATTTCAGGGGTCATGATGATCTGAAAGTTCATTAAATAAGGGTGTCTTTCTAAGATCTTTGACTTAGTAAGCAAGGAGTCTAAAAAAGTTTCGTAACTTAGTAAAAAGGTTCCAAGAAATCCAAATATATATCAGGTTTCAGTCAGAATTCTTTTTTTGAAGCTGTTGCGGGACTGTGTGAGTGATACTATAGCCCAAAGAAGCATATCAGCACCCTTTTTGCAGTAATAGCAGATGAAACTAGGGATGCAGTATTACTGAGCAACTCAGTGTGTGTATTAGGTATGTGTTGGATGAAACCGTATATGAGAGATTCTTAAGATTTATTGCTCTAAAGTATCTTGATGCTGATTCTCTGGCTACTGCTTTTTTGGGAGAAATTGGGGACTAGAATTAAATATCAGTAAATTGATAGCGCAGTGTTTATGATACTGCATCAGTAATGAGTGCAAAATTTCAGTGGGTGTGGCAGGCACTGATTAGAAATCCCCCAAAAATCCATGTTTTTAAAGTCCCTTGCTCTACACACAAATTACAGCTGGTGATAACCCACACTGCTGGATGCTTATCGAGGTAGCCGGGTTTTTTTAACTTGATTTTCAGGCCTGATAAACTTCATCCGTAGTTCAAACCTACGCCATGGACATCTTTCTAGACTTCCAAAGGGACAGGAAATTTTCCAGTTCTTGAGCTTCCCAAAGTGTGCCAGCACAAATGGGAATACAAAACCCTAATGCCCTTAAGGCAATTTTCAAACGGTATAGATCCTGACAGAAACTCTTGAAGATTTGTCTATCCATGGACGCTCTGGGTACCCGTGGGAGCCAGGGTAAAGGGAGTGGGAGACAGGGTAACCCCAGGACGGGAGGCAGGTTAACACAGTGGGGGGCAGGTTAAGGCAGTGGGTGGCAGGGTAACCACAGGACGGGAGGCAGGTTAAGGCAGTGGGAAGCCCGGGGTAAGGCAGTGGGTGGCAGGGTAACATAGGACGGGAGTCAGGTTAACACAGGATGGGAGGCAGGTTAAAGCAGTTGGGAGCCAGGGTAAAGGCAGTGGGAGTCAGGGTAACACAGGTCGGGAGGCAGGTTAACACAGTGTATGCAGGTTAAGGCAGTGGGTTTCCAGGGTAAGGCAAATGGGAGGCAGGGTAACACAGGACGGGAGGCGGTTAACACAGTGGTATGCGGTTAAGGCAGTGGGTGCCAGGGTAAGGCAGTGGGAGGCAGGGTAACACAGGACGGTAGGGAGGTTTTAAAACAGTGGTATGCAGGTTAAGGGAAATGGGTGCCAGGGTAAGCAGTGGGAGGCAGGTTAAATCAGCTTTTAGTTACTTTATCATGATCCTGTACTTTTTTTCTGTTTAACTACAGTATCCCATGTACCTGTTTTTTGTGCAATAAGGGAAATACCTTGAATATATTGTAAGTTATATATATATATATTTTTTTCATTATCAAATAAAACCGTACTGAGAAACAAACCAAAACATACATTGTGCAATTCTTTGTGTTTGTTAGTGGAGAGAGAAAAATGGGAATTTTATTATTTTGTATAAACAGAATAAAAATTTTCTTCATATTTATCAAATTTAGTTTAATATGGTAAAGATGCATGGTATAACTCTATTAATTTATGTGTCATGTAATTAAAGCTTAATTCCACTTTCTTCTTTTTTTTTTGGGCCTCAAAAAAATTACCCTGGGAAAGATTATTTTCAAAATAAAACCCCCCCACCCCCCCCCCCCCCCTGGATAGGCTCGCTGCGCTCGCCCATCACCACCCCGGGCTAAAGCCCCCCCAAATTTTTTTTTCCTGGTGACGCCACTGCCTATAGTTGTAAATAAAGGTAGCGTGCTTTGCTGTTAACATTTGGCCTTCCTTGTCTACCTAGTACATGTAACTATAGGTGGCAGGGCATGACAGGTTCTGGCTTTCCGTTTGTTCCCCTTTCCCAAATGAATTAAGTTTTAATTTTCAGTGTTGCATTTGTTTATATATTCACTTCCTCTTATCTGAGGGAAAACTTCGTATTAAGTCGTCATCGGTATAGCTGGTATTTCATAGTAGCCTACTATATAGGCTATAATTAACTTGAGCTTATCTAGAATGGAAATTCATTCTCACACAAAATGCACCCTGCATATATGGTGAGCAGCTAGTTTGTGGAATAAAAAAAATCTGCTCTAGCTGACTCTTATCACTTTAAATTTAGGTCTAGACTACGGTAGCCGTTCCTTTTATGCCCTATAGTGAACCTGGAACTGTTGAGTACAGTAAGGTTTTATGCTTGAAATGTAAATGTACACATCCTAAGGATGCAGAAACTGCCGGATGCTAATTTGCATTTGTTGAGCAATTCGCAAAAATTGACCCTAAATTAGCACATTCGTATTATCTTCCTTTATTAAGCCGCCTATAGAATTCCTATGGGTGTCTAGCCTAAGTTTTAAGTTCTCAAAGATGTAAAACTGCAAGATGCTACTGTGTATATTTTTATTTTGTCCATAAATTGTCTAATTAGCATATTGATTAGGTATGTCACAAAATTACGAATATTCCCTATTTTGACATAGCATATTTTCTAAATCAAAGCAAAAATCTGTTTTGAATTTAATATTCTAAATCAACATATTTGTTCTTTTTAAAACAACAATTAGCACTGTGCACAATGGAGTTGTCGTGGAAAAGGTCTGACTTGAGTCAATAAAGAAAAATCGTCTTGGTCAACTACAAATAGAGATGTCCTTTTTGATCGGTATGATGGTATCAGTGCAAAGGATCATGAGAAGGCACAGAAGAACCGGGGAAGGTCCCAATGGGCCCCCAGACATAACTACGTCACGGTTTGTTTACATCGGTGCATTGTTGGGGATAAGGCGGGGTCGCCGCGGGTGGACCCAAAGAAGGGAAAACTACGGCGATGGAAGAATTTTAGAGTTTATTTTTGCGCGAAATTGATATTCCAGGTGCTATATACTGTGCTTGTTTCGCTGACAACACTATAAGAAGACCTGAGGTATGGCTGGATGTGCAGAGGCTTCCTAAACCAAGAAAACAGACGTTCATAAAGAGCCTCGTCAAAGGTAAGCAACTGGTAGGTACGTAAGTGTCCTACACTTGCGTACTTCTTAATGATGAGACTCTGCTGTGACTGTTTTCCTGGTTTTAGAAGCCTTCGCACATTCTACATCCACCTCAGGGTTTCTCTATGTTGTCAGCGCGAGCACGGAAAAATATAGCACCTGGAATATCATTTCGCCCAAAAAACAACTCGAATTTTTTCACCTTCGTAGTCTTCTCTTTGTAGGGGTACATAGTCATGGTTATAGAGTATTAAAATACTTATTAATAGAGTTCCTTTATGTCTATTCCTATAATAAGGTAGTGGTACATCATGGTTTAAGTGTTACTTGACGAGCCCAATGAATACTCTTGAGTCTATACCAAACATACCAACCTTTGCTTTGATTTATCATATTACTCCATCCTAAGCAAGTGCATAACCACTAGGTGACATTACCCATCCTTGCCTCATATACCAGCATGGTACTGTCGTCTACCGATATTTTGTGTCCCTACGCAAATCAGGAAAACTCGCCGACAGTAATGGTAGGGTAGGATCCCGGTCATTCGCCCCACATTGCCATTACGGCCACACCTAGAGTCATTTCGCCCACACTATGAGTCTATAGGACTAGGAGGTTAGGTTATATTTGTTTAGTGTGTCGAGAACCCCCAACCCCCGCTAGGAGGTTAGGTTAGATTTGTTTAGGGTAGGTTAGATTGGGTAGTCAGGTTAGATTGGTTAGGTTAGATTAGGATTTTGGTTAGGTTAGGATAGCGTTTAGATTTGGTTAGGTTAGGTTAGATTTTGGTCTAGGGTAGCTATCGGTGGGTCAAGCCCCCCTGCTAGGGTAGGTAAATTGTGTTATGTTAGGTTTATTTGGTTAGGCAATTTTCGTCATTTCGCCACAAGAAATTTCGTCCACATGTAAGTCAATTCGCCCACATACAAGAGTTTTTTTCAATTCGCCCACACGACCATGTCACGGAGTCAATGTAAACTTATAGCTCCTCTGGCATGAAATGAAGAACCACCAGTAACCTTGGGCGAAATGACGGTAAATTTTCTAGTGTTTGCCATACTCTTCCCACTTCCCCCAAAAAAGTTTTGGGACCTGTGGGAATGCGGGGTTTTCGGGGGGAACAAATTATACGTCGGAAAACACGTTAATTAAAGAGTTATAAGGGGGGGTACAAATTTCCTATATAGATCGAGGTAATGTCCTTATATCTGAGAAAATTGCCTAACCAAAATAAACCTAAACCTAACCAAAATTAACCTACCCTAGCAGGGGCTTGACCCACTGATAACCTAACCTAACCAAATAGAACTTAAGCCTCTAAGCTAAGCTAACCTAACCTAACTAACCAAATCTAACCTATCTAACCTATTAAATTTGGTTAGGCTAGGTTAGATTAGATTTGGTTAGGTTAGGATAGGTTAGATTTAGATTTTTGGTTTTTTTAAGGGGTTTAGGTTTTTAGAATTTGGTTAGGTTAGGTTATCGGTGGTTCAAGCCCCCTGCTAGGGTAGGTTAATTTTGGTTCAGGTAGGTTTATTTTGGTTAGGTAATTTCTCTAGATATAAGGAAATTACCCTAGATTTAGGGACTTTTACCCCCCTACACAACTCTTTAAGTACGGGTTCCGACGTGTTATTAATTTGTTCCCCACCAGAAAACCCCCGCATTCCCACAGGTCCCCAAACTTGTTTGGGGGAAGTGTGATGGTATGGGCAAACACTAGTGAAAATTTACCGTCATTTTCGCCCAAGGTTACTGGTGGTTCATTTTCAATTTCTGCAGAGGAAAATATATTATTCTATAGTTACTGACTCCGTGACATGGATCGTGTGGGCGAATTTGAACTTCTTTAGAGTTGGGCGAATGGACTTATATATGTGGGCGAATTTGACTATACATGTGGACGGAAAGTCTTGTGGGCGAAATTTGACGAAAATTGCCTAACCAAAAAGAAACCTAACCTAAATTAACCTACCCTAGCCAGGATGGCTTGACCGCCCCCACCTGATAACCTAAAAAAAAAAAAAAAAAAAAAAAAAAAAAAACCCTAACACCAAATTTAACCTAACCTAACCAAATCGAACCTATTCCTAAACTAATCTAATCTAATCTAAACCTAACCAAATCTAACTAACTACCAAATCTAACCTACCCTAACCTAACTTAAAACAAATTATAACCTAACCTCCTAGCGGGGGGTTGGGGGTTCTCGACACACTAAACAAATATAACCTAACCTCCCTAGCTCCTATAGACTCCATAGTTTGGGCGAACCTGACTCTATGGTGTGGCGAAATGGGCATGCTGGGCGAAATGACAGGATACCAACCTAAACTATTACTGTCGGCGAGGTTCTTCCCGATTTGTGTTAGGGACCCAAAAATATCGGTAGACGACAGTACCATGCAGTTACCTGACGGCAAGGGATGGGTAATGTCACGGAGCGTTTATGAAACTGTTTATGGAGGAGTAATAAGATAAATCAAAGCAAAGGTTGGTTGATAAGCTGGTATAGACTCAAGAGTATTATTGGCTGTAAGTAACACTTAAAACCATGATGTAGCACTACTTAGGATGAGGAAAGACAATTAAAAGGAAAACTCAATTAATAAGGTATTTTAATATAATCGATAACCTGAATATTACAGCTACAAAGAGAAGGATTACGAGATGAAAAAATTCGAGTTGTTTTGGGCGAAATTGATATTCCAGTGCTCTATTTCCGTGCTCGCTGACCCCCCCAACATAGAGAAGACCTGAGGTGATGGTGGATGTGCAAAGGCTTCTAAACCAGAACACCAGTCACAGCAGAGTTCATTAAGTAAGCAAAGTGGTATGGAACAAAGTAAAACATTACGTCCCTACCAGTTGCCTTACCTTTGACGAGGCTCTGTTATGGACTTGTTTCTTGGTTTAGAAGCCCTGCACATTCGCATTACTCAGGTCTTCGCTATAGTGTTGTCAGCGGAGAACAGAGCACAGTTAATATAAGCACCTGGAATCTCAATTTCGCGCAAATTAGCTCGAAATTCTTCCATCGCCGTAGTTTTTCTTCGATAGGTCCACCCGCGGCGACCCCCCTGGCCTTATCCCCACAATGCACCGATGTTAAACAAAACCGTGACCGTTAGTTAGTCTGGGGCCCATTGCTACCAGTTGACTTTTTGACCTCACCTTTACCTGGCGACACGCAGCCATCATGAAGAAACAAAGATAACAAGCGGCAGGGCCTATCCCAACTAACTCGGTACTAAAAACTATTGAAAGCTTAAATAAATGTTGTGGTTTCCCATCAAAATAAGAATCGTAAAAAAAAAAAAAAAAAACAAATACAAAGGTTAGCAATAAGATGGTGTCTAGTTGAAATATTTAACCTAGGAGGGAAAGACAACTGCCAACCTTTTGGGAACAAGAACAATGGGAGAGGAAAAACCTAACAACAAGATATGTATTACAGATGGCAATTTGCTTGGAGAAGTTGACAGAAATAACCTGCTGTAGAGAAGAAAAAAGTCGGGGTTTATTTGAAGGAACCAACAAAGGAAAAGTGAGCAAAAGAAACATGTACCGTAGATAACAGTATAGTCGCCAGCCGCCACATATTACGAATTATAGCATCGCTACAATTTTGTATGTGCCACTAAAGATAAACACAGTAGTTATATCAGACTGTATAATTACCCTGTTCAGCGGTTTTTTGCTTTGTATCTGCATGTATATTCGGTTTCAAATTTTGCAATTTTTTTTTTTTCGCGCGACGACGACGTCGGGAGGGACAACTCAGTAAATACTAAACCCTAGATGGCGGACCTATTGTTGGTCGCTACTATGTTGATATTTTTGTAATTTGATATTATAGGCCATATCTCTTATGACAAATGCAGACACAAAATGACTACACAACATTAGACTTTCCCGATAGCCCCTTCTAACTTTCCTGAACCTTTTGTATATCCATGGATTGTAGAAATGTAAAGTATTAACGCCATACACGTCTGTACATAGAAAAAAACAGTCCTAGGCGAACTTTAGTGTTATCTACGGTAGGAGAACAACAAGTACAGCTTTCACAATAAAACTTAGATGCCTGGAATGGCATAGAAGTGATAGTGGCAAAAGTGATGCATCCAATTTAAGGAATAAATTGATCAATTCATTATAACACCACGACCACGAGGAATAGCTCAGGGCCCTGTATGCCTACAAGAGGTATTATAGGATCACATTGCACCACAAGACGGTCTTTACGATGGAAGATTGATTTTTATCCAATGCTTAAAAAAGGGAAAAGTGCCAGACATCGGAGGTATATGGCACTTTACGAGGGAAGATTAATCGAGGTAAGAGAGGGGTGTGAAAAAGGGTACAGTGCTGAGAGGATATAACAAGTTATTTTGTAGGAGGTTCTTAATGAAACTGTTGGAAATTAATTCAAGATGGTAGGAAAAGGTCCCATGCCCAGATGTCTGTTTTCATTTGGATTTGAAGGAATATGGGGGTACAATTGTTGGAAAAACTAAAACAGTTCTACTTACATGTTTACTGACTTCTTGTCGAGTGCCTGTTCTGACGTTTTGCTAAGGCATAAAGTAACTCTAGTGTAAGAGTAGTAAATTTTGTTTTCCCATATTTAAAGGAGAAATTTAAGCGACCATTTAATTTATAGACCAGTTCCACCGCCTCAGTCTAGTAGAAAATTTATGGTAGAAAGCAATAAGGACGGATGGATTGGATACCTGAAAAAAAATGAAGTGAATTACAGGCAATGCCACCTGCTTTCTGTAGGTGGGTAATACAACCACAAAATTATGACTCAACACATCAACTAAATAGTGCGCATGGAAGAATCCCTCTAATAGTTTGATTATGTAGGATTGTGTACCAAAAAATAATTAATATAATCATAAAAAATAACACAAAATATAAAATTAATAAATAGGGAAGCCAGAATTTTCCGATTTTATATATCTTATCCCCAGTCTCATTTAAATCTTAATCAATGGGTTCCATTTTCCTCTCCTACCTCTTCCAGAACCATAGTCAGGCCGGTTCCCTCACAACTAAGGGGACTCTTGCCCTCCTATCTCTCCTATCATGCGGCCCTCCAAGAAATTATTTTTACACTTTAAGCACACGACTGTCATTCCTACACTCGCACACTACCAACCGGAGCGACCCATCGTCTATCCACACTCCTCCGTCTCTCATCTTACTTCATTCTTTCAATCTTGACATCTCTCTCGTGTGAGAGAGCTCTTCCATCATGCCTCAATACAATATAACAAGAAGAATTGTCTCTCATCGAGTGTGCTTATATATATTCAGTAAGATACATTAATCACTAACATATCACTCTCCTATGCGTCAGTTTCTGAAAAAGTATATAGGCGGCTTTAATAAGGAGCATAATACGAATGTGCTAATCTAGGGTCAATTATGCGAATTTGCTCAACAAAAAGCAAATTTAGCATCCGGCAGTTCTGCATCCTGTAGGATGTGACATTACATTTTCAAGCATAAAACATTTACTGTACTCAAACAGTTCCAGGTTCACTATAGGGAAATATAGGAACGGCTACCGTAGTCTAGACTTAAATTTAAAGTGATATAAGGTCAGCTAGAGCAGATTTTTTTTTACTTCCCACCCACTAGCTGCCTCCCATATATGCATGGTGCATTTTTGTGTGAGAATGAAATTTCCATTCTATGATAATGCTCAAAGTTAATTATAGCTAATAGTAGGCCTACTATGAAATAACAGCTATTACCGATGACGACTTCAATACGAAGATTTCCTCAGATAAGAGGAACGTGAAATATATAAATAAATGCCAATCACTGAAAAATTTAAAACTATAATTCATTTAGAAAGGGGAACAAACGGAAAAGCCAGAAACCTGTCATGCCCTGCCACCTATAGCTAATGTACTAGGTAGACAAGGAAGGCCAAATTGTACAGCAAAAGCTACGATACCTTTATTTACAACTATACGGATTCGTACAGTAATTAAGTATCTCATCGAGGGCGCTTATATCAATTTCACATTACTGTGTAACGAGACGCCAAAAGATATACGTTAAAAAGACAGGAAGGTGAGAAATAATGGATAAATTAATGATGAACAAAATGAGGGCGCTACATGGTGAGATATGCCGAGCTGCCTCTGACTGAGGAATGGCCCAAGCTAGGCTGCTTCCTGACGGAGCAACAAATCATGTCGCTACATGGTGAGATGCATTAACCGATATTGTGTGAGGGACAGGTACCACCTGACGAAGAACAACAGGCAGTTGAGAGAGCCCGTGCCTCAGCTAGGTCTTCGCTTCCCGTGATGAGGTGTGTCAGGCGGCCTCTGGACGGAGAAATAACATGCTGCCGTTTACATTGTTGAGAGACCGCGCTGCCCGGTGACAGAGGAATGCAAGGCAAGGCCTCCTGACAGAAAAGGAAAGGAACGGGCCACGCCCTGTATTACATGCAACCGTAAAACAAAGCAAAGCTACGCTTCCTTGATTTACAAGAAGATTCGTTCTCATCGATGTGGCTTATATATATTCACATTACTGGGTAATACGACGCAAAAGATATACTTAAGAAAAGACAGTGAAGATGAGAAAAAAGGATAAATGATGAAGACGGGTGGGTAAATCCACCCAGAGGATCCTACGGCGAATGTTTTTTGTTTTTTTTTTTAATCCCCACGGAAATCTCCGGCCGTGGGGTGGGCTTGAGGGAGGCAGGAGCCGGGAGCAAGCTGTTGCCTCTCCGCGCGGCGGGATTTTTGAAATGGAAAAGAATCATTCGTACCTCTGGCGCCCTACATGGCATCCGAAAAACAAAACCTCTGACTAACCAAACCTCCTGCACCGCTACAGCGGCGCCGGTGCGCAGGGCAGACGACGTGGTCTGCCGTTCTACGTCTGTTTGTTTGTTTCTTAAAACCGTAATTAGACAGTTCACGTAATCCAGCTATAGTGTTACCGTGTGTGTGATGGTGTGTTAAGGTACCATGGCTGCCTGCAGGCTTCCGGCAGGCCGGGTGAAGGCAGGAAGCAGGCCGGAAGCGAGGTGCAGGAAGCCCACTGATTTGCTTGTTGCCGTGAGTAGTCAGCATCTTTTGTATCATGCTTTCTTTGTGATATTTTACTCAGTGTGTGTATGCCTGAGTTATAGGTGAGTTATAGGTTTGTTCATGCCACATTGTACAGTATAGGGAGAACCTCGATATGATGGAGGGAAAGGTTATAAGCATACTGAGTGACTGAGTGACTTTCTTGATGCCATAACCCCCCAACCCCCTCCCTCCTCCCTCTAGGTTCTTGAGGCTTAAGCCCCCCCTCCTCCCCTCCTCCCCTCTCTCCCCTCCCCTCCTCGATGACGGCGTCCCTTACTTTTAGTTTGGAATGATTATGACGCATATATATGACCCCCTCCTCTGACGGTGACTTAGTAAATAGTAAGTTCTCTGATAGTGACTTAGTAAATAGTAAGTTCTCTGATAGTGACTTAGTAAATAGTAGGTTCTCTGATAGTGACTTAGTAAATAATAAGTTCCTGAGAGTGACTTAGTAAATAGTAAGTTCTCTGATGTGGACTAGTAAATAGTAAGTTTAGGTATTGAGGTGGACTTATACATCACAAACAGAAAGTTAAGGAATTGAGATGTGGCGTCTAACTGCATCCACCAAACATTCGTGTTAGTTACAAGAATTCTGGCGCTTAACAAGTAATTATGCCGTAGTATACCTGCAACAAGGCGTCACGGCGGTCAAGGCGCATATTTTGTATGCCAGCCAAATATTCCGCATTACCCCAGGTCCCCAAGCTTGTTTTGGGGGGAGGGGGAGTATGGGCAAACACTAGAATAAAAAATAAAAATAAATAATAATTATAATAATGATAATACACTTTTCTTTCTGTTTTTCACTTAACCTCTCTTCTCTCCTCTCCCTCTCCCTCTCCCTCTCTCTCTCTCTCTCTCTCTCTCTCTCTCTCTCTCTCTCTCTCTCTCTCTCTCTCTCTCTCCTCTGTCGTCATTCTTCTCGTCCTCTCTCTATCTCTCTCTCTCTCTCTTCTCTCTCTCTCTCCCTCTCTCGTCTCTCGTCTCTCTCTCATTCCTCTCTCTATCGTCTCTCTCTCTCTCTCTCTCCTCTCGTCTCTCTCCTCTCTCCTCTCTCTCTATCTCTCTTTTCTCATCTCTCTCTCGGAAGATGAGGAGAAAGAAAGAAAAAAAAAGAGGCCGAAGAAATAAAAATATCATAACACGGTATTTACGTGTACAAAGTCGTTACGTGTCTTCACTCTCTTTGCTCCATTTTTCTTTCTCGCCTGATAAGTATTTAAAAGGGGAGGAGGAGTATGGCTGAAGATGGCCAGGTTGACAAGGGAATTTAACAAGACCTCATCCAGGTGTGTTCCTGACCATACTCACCCTTGTAATTTGTAACCTAATATACATTACCTATTGACAGACAGTGGGAGGCTTGTGGGGTCATGTGTAGAGAAAGACTTTCACGGGAGGTCTTTGTGTGGTTTGTGTGTGTGTGTGTGTGTGGTGGTGTGGTGTGTGTGTTTTGTGTGTGGTGTGTGGTGTGGTGTTGGGTGTGTGTGTGGTTGTGTTTGGTGTGTGTTGTTGTGTGTGTGTGTGTGTGTTGGTGTGTGTGTGTGTGTGTGTGGTGTTTTGTTGGTTGTGTGTGTGTGTGTGTGTGTGTGTGTGTGGTGTGTGTGTGTGTGTATTGTGTGTTTGTGGTACTGTGGGTTGTGTGTGTGTGTGTGTGTGGGTGTGAGTTGTGTGGTTGTTGTGTGTGTGTGTGTGGTGTGTGGTGTGGGTGTGGTGTGTGTGTGGTTGTGTGGGGTTTTTGGGGGGGGGGGGGGGGGGGGGGGGGGTTTGTTGTTTGTGTGTGTGTATTCATCTTCATCTAGGTGTATTCATCTAGTTGAATTTTACAGGGCCTGAGCAACGCTCGTATGGCCCCGTCTCCATAGCTACATTTTCTATCATTCATCCTTAGTGCTTAGTGTTGGCCGAAGCCACCACCCCGGAGGGCGGGTCACAAACCCGCGCTAACACACCCGTAAACCCATTCACTGCTGGGTGGACAGGGGCTCGGGTTGTAAGAAGACCGCCCGTCTGTCTTCGCTCCACCCGGGGATTGAACTGGGACTTCTCGGTTGTGAGCCGAGCGTGCTAACCACTATACTACGGAGTACCTTTGTGTGTTTAAGTGCGTGCGTGTATGTGTGTGTGTGTGTGTGTGGTGTGTGAGAGAGAGAGAGAAGCTGTGTATGTGAAGTGGGGGAAAAAGAAGGGTAGATATGTATAGATAAATAGACAAAGAGCTACCGTCAATATCACTATATGCGCCACTGCACTAATGTCGCCAGGCGAATATTACGTATTTTAGCATCACTACAGACTTGAATGTGCCTCTGAAGACAGGTACAGATAGAGGCAGAGACGAAAAAAATGGACAGCCAGACAGACACAGACCGAATATTATAGCTGCAGCCTTCACAAATAAGTCCTTAAAACTTTATGCCAAGGGCAGCTGTGTGTGTGTGTGTGTGTGTGTGCTGTGTGCGTGCTGTGTGTGTGTGTGTGTGCGTGTGTGTGCGTGTGTGTGTATGTAGGCTCTTTTCTCCTCAAAAATATGAATGAGCTTTGTGATTTCTTGCCAAAATGTTATTAGAATTCCACACAAATATTTTGTCATGCCAGTCAACTTTTGGTAAAAATTTTTCTCTATAATTCTTGTTGTTTTTTTTTTTGGATTTTGTTTTTTATTTTTTTTTTTTGTTTTTTTTTTTTATTTGTTTTCGCATATCCTCTTTTGTTCCTTTTCTCTCTCTCTCTCTCGTTCCTTCCTTGCTCTCGTCTCTCTCCTCTCTCTCTCTCCTCTCTACTCTCTCTCTCTCATCTCTCTCTCTCTCCTCTCTCTTCTCTCGCGCTCTCCTCTCTCTCTCGCTCTTCAATGTGGGTACCGGGGGGGGGGGGGGGGAACCTTGTGGACCCTAAAGAGGTGGAAGTCTTTTTGGGCCTGCAGGAGGGCGGAGTGAGGGGTTTGGGGGAACACTGACGCGGGAGATAAGAGGGGAGCAACATGGAGTGTAGAGGGCGGTAAGGACGGGTAGGGATGGGGGTGCGGGGAGGGTGCAGTGTGGAGGGGAGGTAGGGGTTAGGAGGGGAAAGAGGGAGAGGTAGGGGGGTGACGGACCCTACTAATAACATGTTCAGCTTTAGTGGTAAATAAAGAAATTTTGGATAAGGCACTGTATTGCCCCGCGAGCCACGGTTTGAGAGGGAAAAAGTCAAGTGGCAATTGGGAGGGAGAGGAGGAGAAAGAGAAGCGAAACAGGTAGGTAATGGAGGAAACCGACAACTCCACCAGAGGTTTTAAGTAATATGAGGTGGATGTGCTCTCTCTCTCTCTCTCTCTCTCTCTCTCTCTCAAAGTAGGATGCACTTGCTTTAACCAGCTCTCGCTACCTCTTCATTAATCATCTCTTTCTTAAAATCCTCCTCCTCCTCCTCCTCCTCCTCCTCCACTTCCTCTTACTCTCATCTCTTTAACACTGACCTGTCTCTCCTTCCTCCTCAATATCACTTTCCCATTATCTATTGTTCTTTTTCTCCTCTCTGCTTCTTTCCTTTTCTTCTCCTTGCATTATCATACATAACCTTTTTCTTTCCTCTTATTTCTTATTCTCTTTACTTCTCTCCTCTCGCCTCTCACAATATCCTCTTCCTTCTCCTCTCCTCTTTATTTTCTTAAGATTTGTTTTTGTTTCGTTATTTCGTTTACTTTCTTTGGTACTTAATTCCTTTTCTCGTCTTCTTTCTTTTCTCCTCTCCGGGTCTTCTGCTCTTCCCCTCTTTCCCCGTCTCTGCCTTCCCCTTGTTCCCTCATTTGGCCTCTCTCAGCGAGCATTGGAAGCACAGTCTGCTGAGGGGAAATTCGAAGCAACTGGGAAATTAAAGAGTTGCGGACTTTTCCCTTCTCACACTCCCTGCCGATTATTTTCCTCTCTCTCTCTCTCTCTCTCTCTCTCTCTCTCTCTCTCTCTCTCTCTCTCTCTCTCTCTCTCTCTCTCTCTCTCTCTCTCTCTCGTGAACTCTTGGTATTATTGTTATTGATGATGATAACAGTAGTGATATTATTATTAAACTTTTTGTTATTGTTATCATTCTTATTATTATTGTTATTAGATGTAGTAACAGTGACTTGTTGTTGTAGTGGTGGTGATGGTAGTGGTGGTGGTGGTGGTGTTGGTGATAGTAGTGGTGGTGATAGTGGTGGTGGTGGTAGTGGTGGTGGTGGTGGTGGTGGTGACCTAAGCAGTAGCAGAAGGACGTGTATGTACCAAGCCTCACAACTCTCCCATCACACACCGTAACTAAGACAATCTATAATTATTATCAAGTTACCACAGCCAGGAAGGTTAATGATGTAAATGAAGAACATCCAAACTTCTCACTTCCTCTCTCTCCGCCTCCTTCCCTCCTACATGTCCTTCCCTTCCTTCCCTCTTTCCTTCCTCCCACTCTGTCTCCTCCTTACCTCTCGGCCCTTTCATTGGTTTCACGACACTCAATCCTTTCCCCTCCTCCCCTCCCTCCTCCTCTCCCCTCGCCTCTCCTCCTTCCCCTCCTTTCCTCTCTGTCCTCATCTCCCCTCTCCTCCTCCTCGCGCCACTCTCCGCCCCGTGTTTACCCTGGCGGGGCTCTTAATGGGCGTGTCTACCTGTTTCCTGCACTGGTAATTAAACTGCCGCGCCCAGCCCCCTTGCGGCTTTCTACAAAGTAATCATGACAATAGTAATGGTATCTTACTGCTAATGATGATAATAATGAAAAAACTGATAATTGTAATGATAATGAATTATAGGAGTAACACACACACACACACACACACCCACCTACTGTGTGTATATGTGTGTGTTTTTACTAACTGTGTGCGTGCGTGTACTGTGTACTGTGTGTAGTAACACACACACACACACACACACATTAAAAAGCCTACTCGGAAAACCTGCTTGAGAAGGGAGAAAGGTAAGAAGGAAGAAGGGAAGGAAGGAAGGTAGTACAGGAAGGAAGGAAAGTAGGAAAATAGGAAGGAAAGTATATAGGTAGGTAGGAAGGAAGGAAGGAAGGACGGAAGGAAGGAAAATAGGAAAGAAGGAAGGAAAGTATATAGGTACAGTAGGTAGGAAGGAAGGAAGGAATATAGAAAGGAAGGAAGGAAAATAGAAAAGAAGGATAGGTAGGAAGGAAGGAAGGTGGAGGTGTGGGGGGTGTTGGTGGGGGTGGCAGGGGTGATGTGACTTGCAGGGAGGGGTGGTAGGGTGTAGGGTTGAAGGATGTGTGGGAGGTGTGAAGGTGTAAGGTGTGAGGTAGGGGTGGCAGGGGTGATGTGACTTGCAAGGGTGGGAGTGGGGTGATATAACCTTAAATGTCTGAAGTGATAAACAACCCTCCTCCGTAAATACAAATGCAAAATAGTTGTGAAGGATTGTAGCCATTTTAATTCCGTCATTGCTGTGGTTGTCACGATCTTTTGCATGTGGAGGAGAAGGAAACATAAGAAAAGGAGGTTGAGAAGCAGAGGGTGAATACAAGCGGAAGTCCAGGAGAGTAGGAGGCAGCTGATTTTATTAACACATAATTGGAGGCGGATGGTTACATATAAGTAGATTATCTGCTTTATTAGATGAAACACGTCTAAAAAGATTCATTATTAACATGAGAAAAGTACAGGGAAAAACTGAAAAGTCTGATGGTTTCCCCTCTCACTCCTTACCCTCGGAACGCCTCCAGCTGGGAAAATAAATGGGGAACAAGATTATATCCCACAGGAACTATAGACGCAGAAAGTTTTTACAGGTTATGAGAGTTTGTGTTCAACCAAGTGGCAGGAGAAGTGTTATAACTGTATTATTGGCAATGATGTATACCACTACAGGGGAGGCAGGTTGGCTACGGAGAAATATTGGCAACACTACTTTTGGAACTCTGCTGACTTTTATTATTATTTTTCTTTTTTTTAGGGTACAGCAAAGAAGTGTATTTTTCTAGAGTTTGATTGTCTCTTGACCCTTCTCCTCTATACATCTTGAAGACGTGTATCACGCCTCCACATAGCCTTTCACAAAAGAATACTAATGAAGTTTTTGTTTAATCGTAGGATTTCCTCCCACACGATTGAATTGTTTTGTAGCTTCTACATAGCACATCTAAATGTGCTATGTAGATTAATGTGATGAATGCTCAAACACAGGAAAGCGAAGGCGCTCCTCATAACGGAGATATCAAAGGTTGCCCTTGATACCGACGTAGTAACTCATGGTATGGTTGGAACATGCACGTTGACGTAGGCTACGCGTCTTTTCCCTTATTGTCGTATTCGCAGTGCCTTACCATACATGCAAATACATCTATGTTTATCTCTCGAGGCCCTGAAGCCACGTGACATAGTGCTGTCGGGATTGCAACACACGTAAAGGCTGATTCACACTGGCGTTTTTTCAGCATTTTTATCTGACGAGAAGTCGGTCTCTTGAAAGACCGAGCGATCGGTGTGTGATTTTTGTTGAAAATAGTCCTTGAGCCAGACCAAAAGTAATGCTCCGGCGGGGGGAGTAATTCTCATTATGATTTTCCATTAGACCAATGTCTCAAGTGTCAGAAAAGGTGTGATGGACATCTGAGAACGGTAGCTTAGTGCCCGGATGGACGCCATCTTTGAAACCACCCAGCTCGAAAATGCCCATTTGGTGGGGTACATTGTTGCACGTGTATCTGGACTTCTATACTAGCTATCGATGTGCGGTTGACGACTAAATATACGTCCAATGTGTACCGTCTAAATAAAAAATAATATGAAGCATTTTGTTATAGATTAATTATTATAAAAATCACAGTTCTCAATCACATAGGTACACATAGATGGTTCACATAGCCCACGAATAAGTTCACTGGTTCCTCAACGTACCCACCATGGCCTCCTTTGTTTTCGTAGGCGTCAGGGCAATCACGTGCCCAGTGATATATCGATTCACAAATAGCACATTTGGATATTGTACCATATGCCCCCATAGGATTTTTCTTCCTCCTATCCTGTCTTTGACGTCCACTATTACCACGCCCACGGGCATAGCCTTGCGGTCCCCGCCAACCACGTCTACCTCGACTGGTTCCGCCCACATACAGGGCTTCCTCACTTTCACCAACAGTGCCCTCATTTCTCACAAATAAAGGTTCTGATTTTATCTGTATGTGGGCGCTCGGTCCCTTCGCACCACTCGAAAATATTCGGTTGAGCTTCATATTATCGTATGTAACCACCTGTGTTGCTGACATGACTAATTGCTTCTCTCTTTCCTCTAACAAACATGAAGCCAATAACATGAAGGCCAACACCGAATCATCAAGCTTCAATCCCTGCTTTGTAACACCATGGTACGTATGTTCAAACTCTGACACAAAGTCCTTAATCTCTGCTCTCTCTTTTCTCCGTAGGCTATACAAAGCCTCAAATGCTGCAAATTTCCTTCTTCCTTCATCGACCAAAAACACATCATCCAGTCTCTTCAATATCACTTCCACTCCATCCTCTGCCTCCAACTTGGTCTTATCAATTTCCGACGATGCACTTCTGGCCCGCCCGGAAAGTGACAGATGTATCGCCAGCGCACGCTTCTTCTTTTCAATTGTGGTCAGTCTACACCACACACCTACATCCTCCTTCCACATCTCGTATTCTTCATCATGCTCCAATTTCGGAGGCCACTTCAGTGAACACGCCATTAGTGCAGTTGTGTAACTACGCTCTGCTACCAGTGTTAATAATCCTGGACACTACTGCACTCACCGCGCGCTGGGGACTGACTGCCTCTTCCCTCTTGTGACTCCACGTGGTCAACTTGTCACGTGATCACCAGTGATGACATCATGAGACATCTGATGATATGGCGGTCTCCCATTGGTTCTCGCCGCGGCGGGCGCGCATAAACATAGGAACGTGCTAACACACTCGCTATATTAACACCTCCCCCCTCCCCCCCACCTCCCCCCTGCCCCCCCCCTTCCTCCCCGAGGCCACGTACAGGTGTCCCAGCCCCCCCAGCGCTCCGAACCTGGGTCCGCGGGGGAACTGGACTACGCCTATGTGATTGCCAAGCTCAAGTCTGCGGGTGAGTGTGGTGGCGGGGAGAGAGAGAGAGAGAGAGAGAGAGAGAGAGGAGAGAGAGAGAGAGACATACAGACAGAGAGAGAGAGACAGACAGACAGACAGAGAGAGAGAGAGAGACAGACAGACAGACAGAGAGAGAGAGAGAGAGGGAGGGAGAGAAGTACTAATATTATTTTCTGGTTACATAGAAAAGAACTGGAATTTAATTAAAATAACTACTCTCCTCCTCCTCCTCCTCCTCCTCCTCCTCCTCCTCCTCCTCCTCCTCCTCCTCCTCCTCCTCCTCCTCCCGATAAATATTTCATATAAAATCCCCGGTTGTCACTGTTTATCTCGGAATAATAAATTTATCTCGCGGGCCTCTGAAACTTACTCTCATTGCGTAAAATGATTGCGAGTCGCGTCTACACAACCCCTCCCACACGTCTCAGACAGCCCCGAGTAAACGGTCACTACTACAACTTTTGACCTGTGACGGGCTGTGGTTCAGTAAGGGCCCTGTCAGTTAGTGACCACCATCGGGATTTATATACCAGGGGTCACTGCTGCAGGGGGCATTGAAGTGCACGGCGTCCTACTTGGAAAGTGCACTACCGCAGTGGATTTAAACGGAGCTGGGGCCTGATTGACTGCTGCCTCCCAAGAAAGCGCCAGGCAAGGCTGCCGCACCACCCCTGAACTTCCACACTGAGCCTACACCAACACTACATTAGACCTCATAACACACACAGATAGCCCCGAGTTAACGGTTACCACTACTACTCTCGACCTGTGACGGGCTGTGGTTCAGTTAGGGTCCTGACAGTTAGTGACCACCATCGGGATTTAAGGTACCAGGGGTCACTGCTGCAGGAGGCATTGAAGTGTACGGCGTCCTACATGGAAAGTACACAATCCGCAGTGGATTGAACGGAGCTGGGGCCTGATTGACTGCTGCCTCCCAAGAAAGCGCCAGGCAAGGCTGCCGCACCACCCTTGAACCTCCACACTGTGTTCACACCATTACAAAACACACATAACATGACCTATCTATCAAGCACTAAACCTACCCCCACAAACTAGTAGTAGTTAGCCATAGATTACAGCTTTCAACTTTCCTCACAAATTCCATGCAGTTTTTCTATATTGCATGGTATCACTTCTTTTCCGGCCAGCTTCGGCTGGAGGATGGGTGGGTGAGGAGGAGCCTTCTACTTCCTATCCTTTCTCTCTATTATCTAGTTAGTGTAGTATAGTTAAAGCAAACAGTCTTGTAAGGACCTATCGGTCTGTTGCTGTTTGTGTTTCCTTGTATTCCTTTCCCTTTCCTCCTCTCTCCTCCTCCTACCTACTCTACTACCCTACTCTCTACACTACTACTACATACACTACTACTAACTCACTACAATACTACACTACTACTACTACACTTAACCCCCCCCCCCCCCCCCCCCCCCCGTTTTAAAAAAAACCCCATTTACAAAAAAAACCCCCAAAACTTTTTTTTGACCTTTTTTGGGAAAAACGGTTTTTTTGTGTTTTTCAGTAAGGGCCCCCCTTTTTTTCCGGGGGTTGTGGGGGGTTAAACCACCCCTTTTTTCCCCGGGGTTTTAAAAATTCCCCCCCCCCCCCCCCCCCCCCCCCCCCCCCCCCCCCCCCCCCCCCCCCCCCCAAAAAAAAAAAAAAAAAAAAAAAAAAAAAAAAAAAAAAAAAAAAAGGGGGCCACTCCGCAGGGATTGAAGGGGGGGCCTATGAGTGCCTCCAAAAACGGGAAAGGCTGGCCCCCCCCTGAAAACTGGCCCCTTCCCAAAAAAACCCAAAAGCCCAAAACTCCCCCCCCCCAAAAATTATTTTAGCCTAAACACTTTAACTTTCCCACAAATTTCCCCATTTTTAATTTTTACACTTCTTTTCGGCCCTGGGGGGAAGGGTGGGGGGGGGGTTCATTATTTTCCTTTTTAACAGTTTTAGGAAAAAAACATCTTTAAGGACCAGGGGCTGTGCGGGTTTTTTTTGAATTCCTTCCCTTTCCTCCCCCTGTTACACTTTAATTTACTCTCCTCATCAAAAACCCCAAAATCCCACCATAATCCCATTTTTACAATACAAAACCCCACTAACTCCATCACACCCACTAAACCTACCCCACAACTATATATTTACCATAATACACTTCAACTTTCCTCCACAAATCCACTTCTAAAACCCCCCATACCACTCCCTCCACCACTCCCTAATTTAAAACTCTACTCTACTTTCCTCCTATATCTTTTGGGGTTAAAGGGGGTTTAAAGCATACAGCCCCCCAAAAAGGACAGGTTTTTGGGCCTGGTGTCGGCCCTCCTTTTTTCCCCCCCGGGGAAAACAAAACAAAAAACAAACAAAAAAAAAAAAACAAAAACAAAAAACAAACAAAACAAAAAAAAACAGACAAAAAACCCAAACAAAAAACAAACAAAAAACAAACAAAAAACAAAAAAAAAAACAAAACAAAAAAAAAAAAACCCAAAAGGGACAAACAAAAAACAAACAAAAACAAACAAAAAACAAACAAAAACAAACCCAAAGAAAAAAAAACAAAAAAACAAACAAAAAAAAAAAAGGGAGGAAAAGCAGAGGAGAAAAAAAGCGGAAAAAAAGACAAAGGAAAACGGGGGGAAAACAAAGAAAGGCGCGAAAGGGAAAAAAAGAGAAAAGGGAACAAGACAGAGAGAGAACAAGACAAAAAGGGGAAAAAAAGAAGAAAAAAGACAGAGGAGAACAAGACAGAGAGGGGAAAACAAGACAGAGAGAAGAAAAAGACAGAGAGAGAACAAGACAGAGAAAAACAAGCAGAGAGAAAAACAAGACAGAAAAAGGAACAAGAAAGAGAGAGAAAAAGACGGGGAGAGAAACAAGAAAAAGGGGAGAACAAGACAGGAAGAAAAAAGACAGAGAGGAAAAACAAGACAAGAGAGAACAAGACAGAGAGAAAAAAAGACAGAGGAGAAACAAGACAAGGAGAAAACAAGACAGAGAGAGGAAAAACAAGGGGAAAAAGAGGGGGAGAACAAGACAGAGAAAAAACAAGACAGAGAGGGACAAGACAGAGAAGGGAACAAGACGAGAGGAGAAACAAGAAGAGAGAGAACAGACAGAGAGAAAAAACAAGACAGAGGAGAGAAAAAAGACAGAGAGAAAAACAAGACAGAAGAGAGAAAAAGACAGAGAGAAAAAAAGACGAGAAGAACAAAACAAGAGAGAACAAGACAGAGAGAGAACAAGCAGAAGAGAGCAAGACAGAAGAGAGAAAAAGACAGAGAGAAAAAAAGACAGAGAGAAGAACAAGACAGAAAAGAAAAAGACAGAGAGAACAAAAAAAGAGAGAGAAAAAGACAGAAGAGAGAAAAAGACAGAGAGAGGAAAAGCAGAGAGAGGGGGAACAGACGGGAAACAAGACAGAGAGAGGAACAAGACAGAGAGAGAGAAACAAGAAGAGAGAGAAAAAAGACAGAGAGAGAAAACAAACAAGAGAGAAAAACAAGACAAGAGAGGGAAAAGACAGAGAGAAGAAAAAGACGAGAGAGAGAACAAGACAGAGAGAGAGAAAAAGACAGAAGAGAGAAAAAACAGAGAGAGAAAAACAAGACAGAGAGAGAGAAAAAAGACAGGAGAAAAAAGACAAGAGAAAAAGACAAGACGGGGAAAAAAAGAGAGAGGAACAAAAACAGAGGGAGAACAAGAAAGAGAGAGAACAAGACAGAGAGAGAGAACAAGACAGAGAGAGAGAAAAAGACGAAAAGGAGAACAAGACGGGAGAGAAAAAACAAAAAAAGAGAGAAAAACAAGACAAAGAGGAAAAAGACAAGGAGAGAACAAGACGAGAGAGAGAACAAGACAGAGAGAGAAAACAAGACAGAAGAGGAAAAGCAGAGAGAGAGAACAAAAAAAAGGGAGAGGAACAAGACAGAGAGAGAACAGAAGAGAGAGGACAACAGAGGAGAAAAAAGACAGAGAGAGAGGAAAGCAGGAGAGAAAAAGCCAAGAGGAAACAAGAAAAGAGAGAGGAACAAACAGGAGGAACAAAAAACAAAAGAGAGAACAAACAGAGAGAGAGAACAAGACGAGGAGAACAAACAGAGGAAAAAAGACAGAGAGGGGAAAACCAAGACAGAGAGAGAACAAGACAAAAGAGAGCCCCAAGACGAGAGAGAGACAAGAAGAGAGAGAAAACAAGACAGAGGGGGAGAAAAGAAAGGAGAGAACAAGACAGAGAGAGAAACAAGACAGAGAGAGAAAACAAACAGAGAGAGAAAAAGCAAAAGAGAGAACAAGACAGGAGAGAAAAAAGACAGAGAAGAAAAGACAGAGAGAGAGACAAGACAGAAAAGAGAAAAAGGGAAAAGAGAGGAAAAAGACAGAAGAGAACAAGACGAGAGAGAAAAAGCAGAGAGAGGACAAGACAGAGAGAAAAAAAAGACGGGAAGAGAGAAAAACAGAGAGAGAAAAAACAGGAGGGAAAAAAAGGGACAGAGAGAGAGAAACAAGACAGAGAGAGAACAAGACAGAGAGAGAAACAAGAAGAGAGGGGACAGGACAGAGAGAAAAACAAGACAGGAGAGAGAAAAAGACAGAGAGAAAAGGACAAGACAGAAAAGAGAAAACAAGACGAGAGAGAGAACAAGACGGAGAGAACAAGCAGAGAGAGAGAACAAACGAGAGAGAACAAACAGAGAGAGAACAAGACAGAGAGAAAAACAAGACAGAAGAGAAAAACAAGACAGAGAGGGGGACAGACAGAGGAGAGAAAAAGGGCAGAGAGAGAACAAGACAGAGAGAGGAACAAGACAGAGAGAGAAAAAAGACAAGGAGAAAACAAGACAGAGAGAGAACAAGACGAAGAGAACAAGAAGAGAGAGGAAAGCGGGAGAAGAGAACAAGACAGAGAGAGAGAACAAGACAGAGAGGAGAAAAGACAGAGAGAGAACAAACGAGAAAAGAGAAACAAGACAGAGAGAGAGAACAAGACAGAGAAGAAAAGAAGAGGAGAAAAGACAGAGAGAGAGAAAAAGGGGAAAAGAAGAGAACAAACAGAGAGAGAACAAGCGAGGAGAAAAAACAAGACAGAGAGAGAAAAAAACAAGAGAGAGAACAAGACAGAGAAAGAACAAGACAGAGAGAGAAAAACAAGACAGAGAGAGAGAACAAGAAGAAAAGAACAAGAAGAGAGAAAAACAAGACAGAGAGAGAAAAACAAGACAGAAGAAGAAAAAGACAGAGAGAGAACAAGACGGGAGAGAAAACAAGACAGAGAAGAAAAAGACAGAGAGGGAACAAGCAGAGAGAAGAACAAGACAGAGAGAGAGAACAAGACAGAGAAGAGAACAAGACAGAGAGAGAAACAAACGAAGAGGACAAGACAGAGAGAGAACAGACAGAGAGAGAAAACAAGACAGAGGAGAAACAAGACGAGAGAGAGAAAAAAGGACAGAGAGAGAAACAAGACAGAGAGGAAACAAGACAGAAGAGGAACAAGACAGAGAGAGAAACAAGAAAAGAAAAGGAGAACAAGACAGAGAGAGAAAAGACAGAGAGAGAAAAACGACAGGAGAGAGAACAAGACAGAGAGAGAAAAAAAGACGGGGAAAAAGGAAAACAAGACAGAGAGAGGAAACAAGAAAGAGAGAAAAAGAAGAGAGAGAAAAAGCGAGAGAAAACAAGCGAGAGAAGAACAAGACAGAGAGAGAAAAAAGCAGAGGAGAGAAAAAGCCCAAGAGGAGAAACAAACAGAGAGAGAACAAGACAGAGAGAGAGAACAAGACAGGGGAAGAGAACAAAAACAGGAGAGAGAAAAAGGGAAGAGAGAAAAACAAGACAGAAGAGAGAACAAGACAGAGAGAAAAAAAACAAGACAGAGAGAGAGAACAAGAAGAAGAGAGAACAACAGAGAGAGAAACAAGACAGAGAGAGAGAAAAGACAGAGAGAGAGAAAAAGGGGAAGAAAAAGGGAAAAAGACGAGAGAGAACAAGACAGAGAAAGGAAAAGACAGAGAGAGGAAACAAGACAGAGAGAGGAACAAGAAGAGAAGAAAAAGACGAGAGAGAACAAAAGAGAAGAGAACCAAAGACAGAGAGAGGAAAAAAGACAGAGAGAGGAAAACAAAGAAGAAGAAAAAAGGGAAAAAAGAACAAACAAAAAAAAAAAGGAAAAAAGAAAAGACAGAGGGGAAAAGACCGAGAGGAGGAAAAAACAAGAAGAACAAAGAAGGAGAAACAAAAAAAAAAAAGCGAGAAGAGGAACAGCGGAGGAAAAAGACAGGAGAAAAAGCAGGGGGAAAGAAAAAAGGGAAGGAGAACACCCCAAAAAAGACAAACAAGGAGGGCGACAAGGGAAAAACAAAAAGGGGAAAGAACAACAAAGAGAAACAAACAGAAAAACAACCCCCAAAGAAGCAAAAGGGGGGGGAACAAGAAAGAGAAGAGAAAAGACGAGAGAGGAAAGGGGAAAGAGGGAAAAAGACAAGAGAGGAAAAAGGGGAAGAGGGGGGAAAACAAAAAAGGGAGAGAACGCAAGAGAAGGCCCCAAAAAAGGGAGGGGAACAAAAACCAGGGAAAAAAACAAGGGGGGGGGGGGGGGGGGGGGGGGGGGGGGGGGGGGGGGGAAACAAACAAAAGGGAAAAGGGGGGAAAAAGACGAAAAAAAAAGACAGAGAAGAGAACAAGGACAGAGAGAGAACAAGACAGAGAGAGAGAACAAGACAGAGAGAGAGAACAAGACAGAGAGAGAAAAAAGACAAGAAGAAAAAAAACAAGCAGAGGGAAAACAAGACAGAGAGAGGAACAAGACAGAGAGAGAACAGACGGGGAGAAAACAAGACAGAGAAAAAGAACAAGACAGAGAGAGAAAAAAACAAAAAAACAAGGAGGAGAAACAAGACAGAGAGAGAGAAAAAAGACAGGAGAAAAAACAAAGACAGAGAGAGAAAAAGACAGAGAGGAGAAAAAGACAGAGAGAGGAAACAAGACAAGAGAGGAAACAAGACAGAAAAGAGAACAAGACAGAGAGAGAGAAAAAGACAGAGAGAGAAACAAAAGAGAGAGAGAACAAGACAGAGAGAGAACAGCAGGGGAGAGAACAAGACAGAGAGGGGAAAAACAAGACGGGAGAGAAAAACAAGACAGAGAGAGAAAAAAAGCAGAGAGAGAACAAGACAGAGAGAGAACAAGCCAAGAGAGGAAACAAGACAGAGAGAGAACAAGACAGAGGAGAGAAAAAGCAGAGGAGAAACAAGACAGAGAGAGAAAAACAAGCAGAGAGAAAAAACAAGACAGAGAAAAGAAAAGACAGGGGAGGGAACAAGACAGAGAGAGAAAAGACAGAGGAAGAAAAAGACAGAGAGAGAGGACAAGACAGAGAGAAAAAACAAACAGAGAAAAGAACAAGACAGAGAGAGAGAACAAGACAGAGAGAGAGACAAGCGGAGAGAAACAAGAAGAGAGAGAACAAGACAGAGGGGAGAAAAAACAAAGACAGAGAGAAACAAGACAGAGAGAAAAAACAAGACAGAGAGAGAAACAAGACAGAGAGAGAGAACAAGACAGAGAGAAAAAGGAAACAAGACAGGAGAAAACAAGACAGAGGAGAACAAGACAGAGAGGGGAAAACAAACAGAGAGAGAACAAGACAGAGAGAGAGAACAAGACAGAGAGAGAACAAGACAGAGAAAGAGAACAAACAGAGGGGACGAAAAAAAAGACGAGAAGAGAACAAGAGAGAGAAGAACAAGACAGAGAGAGAGAACAAGGGGACAGAGAGAGAAAAAAGACAAGAGAGAGAACAAGACAGAGAGAGGAGGAAAAAACAGAGAGAGAAACAAGACAGAGAGAGAAAAAACAAGGGGACAGAGGAGAAAAAAGGGAACAGAGAGAGGAAAAAAGACAGAGAGAGAAAACAAACAGAAGAGAGAACAAGACAGAGAGAGAACAAGACAGAGAGAAGGGAACAAGACAGGGAGAGCCGGAAAGAAAAAAAAGAGAGAAAAAAAGACAAGAAAAAAGGAGAGAGAACAAACAGAGGAGAAAAACAAGACAGAAGAGAGAACAAAAAAAAAAACAAAAAAGAGAAGAGAAAACAAAGGAAAAAGAAGAAGAGAACAAGACAGAGAAAAGGGAACAAGAAAGAGAGAGGACAAGACGAGGGGGAAAAACAAAGACAGAGAGAGAGAACAAGACGGGAGAGAGAACAAGACAGGGGAGAGAAAAAGGGACAGAGAGAGAAAAACAAAAAAAACAGAGGGGAGGAACAAACAGAGGGGAGAAAAAAGACAGAGAGAGAACAAGACAAAAGAGAGGAAAACAAAAGAGGGAGAACAAGAAAAGGAAGAACAAGACAGAGAGGGGAAAACAAGACAAAAAGGGGGAGAACAGACAAGAGAGAGAACAAGAAGAGAAGAGAAAAAAGGGACAGAGAGGAGAAAAAGACAGAGAGAGAGAAAAGACAGAGAGGAAAAACAAGACAGAGAGAGAACAAGACAGAGAGGGGGAGAACAAGACAGGGGAGGGGAAAACAAGACAGAGAGAGAACAAGAAGCGAGAGAGAACAAGCAGAGAGAGAACAAGACAGAGAGAAAAACAAGGCAGAGAGAGAGAACAAGACAGAGAGAGAGAACAAGACAGAGAGAGAGAACAAGACAGAGAGAGAGAACAAGACAGAGAGAGAACAAGGAGAGAGAGAACAAGACAGAGAGAAAAAAGACAGAGAGAGAGAACAAGACAGAGAGAGAAAAAGACAGGAGAAAAAAAACAAGAAGAAGAGAACAAGACAGAGAGAGAGAACAAGAAGAGAGAGAGAAAGACGAGAGAGAACAAGACAAAAGGAGAAAAAGAAGAGAGAGAGGAAAAAGCAGAGAGAGAGAACAAGACAGAGAGGAGAAAAAAGGGAGAGAGAAAAAAGAGAGAGAAAAACAAGACAGAGAGAAAAAAGACAGAGAGAGAACAAGACAGAGAGAGAACAAGACAGAGAGAGAGAACAAGACAGAGAGAGAGAACAAGACAGAGAGAGAGAACAAGACAGAGAGAGAGAACAAGACAGAGAGAGAACAAGACAGAGAGAGAACAAGACAGAGAGAGAACAAGACAGAGAGAGAGAACAAGACAGAGAGAGAGAACAAGACAGAGAGAGAACAAGACAGAGAGAGGAACAAGACAGAGAGAGAGAACAAGACGAGAGAGAACAAGACAGGAGAGAGAAAAAGACGAGAGAGAGAACAAGAAGAGATAAGAGAAAAAGACAGAGAGAAAAACAAGCAGAGAGAGAGGAAAAGACAAGAGAGGAACAAGACAAGAGAGAGAAAACAAGACAGAGAGAGGAACAAGACGAGAGAGAAAAAGAAGAGAGAGAAACAAGAAGAAGAGGACAAGAAAGAGAGAGAGAGAACAAGAGAAAGAGAGAAACAGACAGAAGAGAGAACAAGACAGAGAGAGAGAAAAAGACAGAAGAAACAAGACAGAGAGAGAACAAGAAGAGAGGAACAAGAAGAGAGAGGACAAGACAGAGAGAGAAAACAAGACAGAGAGAGAAAAGACAGAGAGAGAAAAAGAAGAGAGAAAAAAGACAGAGAGAGAGAACAAGAAAGAGAGGGAAAAGACAGAGAGAGAGAAAAAGAGAGAGAGGAAAAAGAAGAGGGAGAACAAGAAGAGAGAGAGGACAAAAAGAGAGAGAGAGGAAAGAGAGAGAGAGAAAAAGAGAGAGAGGGGAGAAAGAGGGAGAGAAAAGGGGAGGACAAAGGGGGAAAAGAGAGGAAAGAGAGAGAGAGGGGAGAGAGAGGGAAAGAAGAGGACAAAGACAAAAGGGGGAAACAAGAGAGAGGGACAAGAGGAGAGAGAGGAAAGAAGAGAGAGGAGAAAGAGAGAGGAGGGAAAGGAAAAAGAAAACAAGAGAGGAGAGAGGAAAGAAGAGAGAGGGGAAAGAAAGAGAGAGAGAGAAAAACAGAGAGAGAAGGACAGAGGAGGGGAGAGGAGAAGAGAGAGAGAGAGAGGACAAGAGAGAGAGAGAACAAGAGAGAGAGAGGACAAAAGAGAGAGGACAAGAGAGAGAGAGGACAAGACAGAGAGAGAGGACAAGAGAGAGAGAGAGGACAAGAGAGAGGACAAGAGAGAGAGAACAAGAGAGAGAGAGAGGACAAGAGAGAGAGAGGACAAGACAGAGAGAGAGAGGACAAGAGAGAGAGAGGACAAGACAGAGAGAGAGAGGACAAGAGAGAGAGGACAAGAGAGAGAGAGAGGACAAGACAGAGAGAGGAGAAAAAAGAGAAAAAAAAAAAAAAGGAGAGGAAAAGAGAGGGAAAAGGACAAGAGAGTAGAAATTGTTTTATTCATTAAATGTAATCTTTTCATGAGTCAGTTTAGGTCATAAAAAAAATCTGATTCTTTTATTTTCATCGACCCTTATTTTTATTTTTATTCGCTGAACATTATTTATTTATGGGTTAACATGTCTTTTTCAGATGGACGATTTGCGAATGGAGGAGGAGGAGGAGGAGGAAGAAGAGGCGGAGGAGGAAGGAAGAAGAAGAGGAGGTATAGAAGATTGACGGAACAGACAGACAGACAGACAGACGACAGACAGACGAGATACTTAGACACAGACAGTTATTGTAGTGGTAATTATATGTAGTGATCTCATTGCATTTATTTTACGCTGCATGACAGACACACACACACACACACACACACACACACACACACACACACACACACACACACACACACACACACACACACACACACACACACACACACACACACACACACACACACACACACACACACACACACACACACACACACACACACACACACACACACACACACACACACACACACCACACACACACACACACACACACACACACACACACACACACACACAACCACACACACACACACACACACACACACACACACACACACCACACACACACACACACAACAACACACACACACACACAACAAACACACACACACACACCACACACAACAACACACACACACACACACACACCACACACAACACACACACACACACACACACACAACACACACCAACACACACACACAACACACACACACACACACACACACACACACACACACACAGACAGACAGACAGACAGACAGACAGACAGACAGACAGACAGACAGACAGACACACACACAGACACACACACACACACACAGACACACAGACACACAGACAGTTATTATAGTGATGATGGTAATTTCTTGGTTCATCAAAAGACAAGATTACTAATAACTTATAGTAGTAATCTTGACTTTTCAAATGACTGTTTTCATTGCGCTACTGTAAAAAAAAAAAAAAATCTTTCTGCATGTAATATTCTAGCATTGTGTATTACTGCATCCACGGAATTAATGGTTTAGTAGTTTTAGTGTTGCCTGGGTAGTAGTGTTGCCTGGGTAAGAACATAAGAACATAAGAAAATAAGGAAGCTACAAGAGGCCGCGAGACCTACACGTGGTAGTTCCTGTCACCTAACACTACCTACATCCACCTTTCATCCCCATCCATGAACCTATCCAGCTCCCCTTTAAAGCTCCCTAATGACTCTCCACTAACTACCTGTCTACTACTACTACTACTACATCCATAACACTGTCCAGCATCCTTTTAAAGCTCCCTAATGACTCCCCACTAACTACCTGTCTACTGAGACCATTCCATTCATTCACCACCCTATTTGTGAACCAGTTTTTCCCTATTTCCTTTCTAAATCTACGCCCTTCCAGCTTGAATCCGTGACTTCTTGTTCTACCCTGGTTAAAAGCCGTGAGAACTGTTCCTACCTCTCCAGTGGGTAGTAGTGTTGCCTGGGTTGTAGTGTTGCAATATGGAGTGTTGTATCTCTGCCAAGTCTTCAACTAACAAAAGCATCTTAAAGTTTGTGACATAACCAAAAACTTGATATATTGCTCAAAAACTTAATATATTGCCCAAAAACTTAATATATTGCCCAAAAACTTCATATATTGCCCAAAAACTTAATATATTGCCCAAAAACTTAATATATTGCCCAAAAACTCGATATATTGCCCAAAAACTTGATATATTACCCAAAAACTTGATATATTGCCCAAAAACTTCATATATTGCCCAAAAACTTCATATATTGCCCAAAAACTTCATATATTGCTCAGTTCTTCAGTAATCTTTGAAGCTCAGGAAGGAAATATTTACTACTCGGCAGCCTGTATTATAAAGGACTATTTATTGTATGGGAAAATACGAATACATTATTTTGTTGATAGTACGAACTTTCCTTCTCTCCTAATGGTTGTAGTTATGGTGATCAAGGTTGAATTGGGTTGTTAAGAATGTAGTTACCCTTGTTATGATGTTATTTTTATTATTATTTTTTTTTTTTTTTTTTTTTTTTTTTTTATTATATTATTTATTTATTTATTATAATTTTTTTTTTTTTTTTTTTTTTTTTTTTTTAGATAACCAGTTTTTTTAATTCATTAGGTTAGATAATTAGATTTTTTTTTTTTTTTCCCCATTTATAAGTTAACTAGTTTTATGAATTTGGTTGGTTGTAGTACTGGGTTACAGGTTACCAGTAGCAGGGCAGTTACCAGTTACCAGTTACCCGTAGCAGACAGTTAACTTATCACAAAAGTACAAAGTGAAAGCACATGCTTTCTCTACCATCAAATTAATCTACAGTTTATTTTTGAACGAGGCAAAAATTCCATTCTAGCTTAACCCCTTCACGCCCAGATCTAGTAGTAGTAGTGGTAGTAGTAGTAGTAGTAATAGTAGTAGTAGTGGTGGTAGTAGTAGTAACCCCTTTACGCCCAGATCTAGTAGTAGTAGTAGTAGTGTGGTGCCAGGGTTTTCCCTTACTTTGTTTATACCTGGTGCCTTTGTTATTTGAATGAAATTAATTTGGTTAGGATTTTTCCTTGATTTAAACTTGAATTGAGAATTGAAACTTGTCTTATGACTTCACTATTTGATTATAGTATGAACACTTCTCGCTGCGGAGAGTACTGAAATGGGAATGAATTTAAGTGGAAGGGGGTAGGGGTAGGGGTTAAGGGGAAGTGCTGCCACCAGCTCAGGCAAGTAGTTCTTTGGTTTTACTTCCTGGGCACGTTTGAATAGATATGTATTAGATTTATCTTGGTAGTCGTGATTGATACTTAGAATTACACCGAGTAAGGCTGACTCTTTTTGAAGTGTGGGGAAGTATTATCCTAACACGCGGAATAGTCACCTGGGGTTTTTGCAATAAACACAAGAACTATATATGAAACATCATCCTATTTATTCACCATGAAACATTATTTCTGTTTGAGATCTTAGACACATACATAAACTCTAATCTGGAACGGGCAAGCTCTTTAGAGCATAACCTCCCTCACAGAATCATTCTTAGAACTACCACCTATGTCCGTATCAACTGAGCACTATAGGTATACATGGAATATATATATAGGGGAGAAAATGTGAGAGTAATGAGTTGGTGTGGGGGATTCACTGTACCATGTGGCCTGGTTTCTGGAGAGGAAGGAGCGAGAGACTCCCGTCGAAGCCTATAGTGAAGTGGAGAGACGACTCGCGTTAATAACACTTATAAGGATGGGGCAGGCCTCCTAGGCGTTAGTGAAACTGAACAACTGTACCTATGTTTGGAAATATAGATAGAACTAACAAGGAAGGGGGGGAGGGGGGGAATTAGGAGCGAGTTACTGAGGACTTACCTATAGTGAAGTGGAGAGACGACTGGCGTCCCTCGTGGTAGCTAAGGTGAAGTTGGGATGAAAGGGAATGTTCGAATTCTATGATATTGGCCTCTCCTGAAGAGCTTATAGACCCTGAATGACTAATTAACTAATGAAACAAGTGTACCTATGAAAGGGCTGCCTATAATACAGTTCTGTTACTTTGATATAGAAGAATTTAATATGTTTACTCTAATATCCAGGGAAAGTGTTATTGGGTTTCGTTTCAAGCATACGAACGCGTTTTTTAGAGCGACGTGGTATGGGAGTCTGAATAGAAATTTGGTAGACTTTCAATTTAGCGAATAACTGGACTAACCCATCCATGTATGACCGTGATCTTTCACTATGGTGACTATTTTGAAGGACATTAAGAATCTAGGAGTGTTCCTTGATCTGATAGGGGGGTGAGGGGAGGATGAAAAGCTTTGAATCCTTTAGTTATCAATGATCACGAAATAAGTGTCCCACGAATTTTGACTCGTACCCGGAATGTCGGGGGGGGGGGGGAAGGCGTGAAAGGAAGGGAGGAAGATAGAAGTGAGAATGCAAGAAGGAAGATAAATTTCACGAGAAACTAAAAGATTGAATTGCTTACGGGCATAACCCGGGGATTGTATGATAGGAATTCCCATCCTATCTCTTCCGAATAACGGGCATTACAGTAGTAGTAACCCCTTCACGCCCAGATCTAGTAGTAGTAGTAACCCCTTCACCCCCAGATCTAGTAGTAGTAGTAGTAGTAACCCCTTCACGCCCAGATCTAGTAGTAGTAGTAACCCCTTCACGCCCAGATCTAGTAGTAGTAGTAGTAACCCCTTCACGCCCAGATCTAGTAGTAGTAGTAGTAACCCCTTCACGCCCAGATCTAGTAGTAGTAGTAACCCCTTCACGCCCAGATCTAGTAGTAGTAGTAACCCCTTCACGCCCAGATCTAGTAGTAGTAGTAGTAACCCCTTCACGCCCAGATCTAGTAGTAGTAGTAGTAGTAACCCCTTCACGCCCAGATCTAGTAGTAGTAGTAATCCCTTCACGCCCAGATCTAGTAGTAGTAGTAGTAGTAATGTAATGCCCGTTATTCAGGAGAGATAGGATGGGAATTATTATCATATAATTCCCGGGTTATGTCCCGTAAGCAATTCAATCTTTTAGTTTCTCGGGTGAGTCATCGCCCTTCCTTCCTACGCGCCATTTTGTTTATCTTCCTTCCTTCCTCCCCGCCATTTCTTTCTTCCTTCCGTCCTTCCTCTCACTCCCTCCCCCCCCCCCCCGACATTCCGGTTGCGAGTCAATATTCGTGGAATACTTATTTCGCGATCAGTGATAACTAATGGATTCAAAAACTTTTCATCTTCCTCTCACCCTGCTATCACATCAAGGAACACTCCTAGATTCTTGATGTCTTTCAAAATAGTCCCCATAGTGACAGATCACGTTCATAAATGAATGTGTTAGTAAAGTTATTCGCTAAATTGAAAGTCTACCAAATGTCTATACAAACTTCCATACCCTCTCGCTCCAAAAGACGCGTTCGGACCTTTGACATGAAAAGAAATCACACCCTCCTCGGATATTAGATTAAACATATTAAATTCTTCTATATCAAAGTAACAGGACTGTATTATAGGCAGCCCTTTCTTAGGTACACGAGTTTCATTATTTAATTAGTTATTTCGGGATTATAAGCTATTCATTAGAGGCCACGTCTAGAGTATTCAAACAATTCCCCTTTTCTGCCGCGGGCTCTGGGTAACCCGTGAGACGGCAGTCTCATCTCAACTCTCCCGCAGGTAAGACGTATCAAGTTTCGCTCCTGTTTCCCCCCCCCCCCTTCCTTGTTATAATATTGTTATCTATATTTCCAAATATGGGTACGATGTTTAGTTTTCGCTAACGTAAAGGAGGCCTGCCCCATCCTTATAAGTATTATTAATGAGTCTCATCTCAACTCTCCCGCAGAGCTGACCTCTTGGCCTTGACGCAAAGGGCCCGGTACATGGTCTTTTTAGCGAAACACACCACCTTCTTACTCTTATCTTCCCCCTAGTATCTTCCATGTATAATTATAAGTATTCAGCGGTATATTATCCAAGCAAAGGATAATGTATCAATAAGGTTCAGAGAGGAAGGTTTATGCTCATCAGAGCTTAGCTTCATTTCACGGGGAGAGTTTCCCGTATCAGGTTGTAAAGTTTTTCTTACATCCGATTAGAGTTTTCCTGTGTTGGATTAACACTTATATGTTGTCTGTGATCTCAAGCAAGAGACATACTACTTCAGCATGAATAAATAGGATGATGTTTTCAAATATAGTTCTTGTGTTTATTATAAAAACCCCAGGTGATTATTCTGCGTTAGGACAGTAATTCCCCACACTTCCAAAAGAGTCAGCCTTACTCGGTATAATTCCACGTATCAATCACGACTACCAAGATAAATCTAATATTAATGTTATTCAAACGCGCCCAGGGAGTAACCCAGAGAACTACTCGCTTGAGCTGGTGGCAGCACTCCCCCTTAACTCATACCCTGTCCCCTTAACCTAAACTCCTACCCCTTCCCCTTAAATTCATCCCCCATTTCAGTACTCTCCGCAGCGAGAAGTGTTCATACTATAATCACATAGTGAAGTCATAAGACTAGTTTTCAATTCTCAATCCAAGTTGTAATCAAATGAAAAATCATAATCAATTAATATCACTCAAGTAACATTGACCAGGTATAAACTCTCCATAGGAGTTTCTGGCAACACAGTAACCCCTTCACGCCCAGATCTAGTAGTAGTAGTAGTAGTAACCCCTTCACGCCCAGATCTAGTAGTAGTAGTAGTAGTAGTAACCCCTTCACGCCCAGATCTAGTAGTAGTAGTAGTAGTAGTAACCCCTTCACACCCAGATCTAGTAGTAGTAGTAGTAAGTAACCCCTTCACGCCCAGATCTAGTAGTAGTAGTAGTAATATTAACCCCTTGACACCCAGATCTTTCCTTTGCTATATAAAATGGTCTGTTGTCAGCCATAAAATAAGGAAAAGTCACTGAATATACCACATGAGTTAGTGGACAAGGATACTTAAACAGGTCATAGCTATAAAACATTGCTTAGACTCACTACAAAGCGTCTAATGGTACACAAATTACAATGGCAATTACGTTCTGGGTCTCAAATTACAATGGAAATTACGTTCTGGGTCTCAAATTACAATGGAAATTACTCTCTGGGCCTCAAATTACAATGGAAATTACTCTCTGGGCCTCAAATTACAATGGCAATTACGTTCTGGGTCTCAAATTACAATGGCAATTACGTTCTGGGTCTCAAATTACAATGGAAATTACGTTCTGGGCCTCAAATTACAATGGAAATTACGTTCTGGGTCTCAAATTACAATGGCAATTACGTTCTGGGTCTCAAATTACAATGGCAATTACTCTCTGGGCCTCAAATTACAATGGCAATTACTCTTGGGTCTCAAATTACAATGGAAATTACTCTCTGGGCCTCAAATTACAATGGAAATTACGTACGTTCTGGGTCTCAAATTACAATGGAAATTACGTTCTGGGCCTCAAGGGGTTTAATATGATCATGAGAGACAACACCGTTTATATTTATGTTACGAGGTGACTGTGTGAGGGGGAGGGGGGGGGTGAGAATGGGTGCAGTCAGTTCGTACACAAGTTGTTTCGTAGTCTATGAAACCATAGTCGTTTCGTACACTCAGCTCAGAATTGAACTTGATTACTAGAGTTACGAAACGACTCCAGATATGTACGAAAATACTCAAAATCAGTGTACGAAACAACTAACAACACCTGGGTACGAAACAACTTGTGTACGAAACTCCCTGTAACCTGTGAGAATGGGGTGCAAGATCAGGTGCAAATGTTGACTCCTGCCGCGGCCAATCCCCCTTAAGGGAGTGATCAAGAGTAGGTATAGGTAATATATGGCGGCTGGCGACATTAGTGCAGGTGGCGACTAAAGTGTTATCTACGGTATGAGTAAGTATAGGTAACATGGCGGCTGGCGACATTAGTGCAGGTGGTGACTAAAGTGTTATCTACGGTAGGAGTAAGTATAGGTGATATATGGCGCCTGGCGACATTAGTGCAGGTGGCGACTAAAGTGTTATCTACGGTAAGCCCTTTTTTTATTTGAGTCACCCTTAAAAATATGTTTTCTTTGTTATATAAGTTTGTTTATATTGAGTATTTGATGTCTTATAAAGTATTACTGGCTATATAGGATACAGTGTCATATTTCTGCCCTATATTATGTATACTACAAGTACTGAAGGATACAGTAACACTATTGTCCATACATATACATAGGAGGCAGCGGGCAGAGCTCTCCACCAATCAGCGAAGAGGTCCCGCGCCCGCCAGCCAATCAGCGTGCAGGATCCCAAGAGGCCACGAGAAGAAGAAGAAGAAGCCAGCCAATCAGCGGGCGGGATCCCAAGAGGCCACAAGAAGAAGAAGAGGAAGCCCGGCGGACCACAACAAAGCGGGCCTGGCAACGCGCTGTGCCGCCTTGTTTTAGCGTGCCACTACGCCCCCCTAGCGCCTTGCCTTGGTGGCCGCGGTGAGGGAGTGTGTGTGTGGGCGTGTGTGCGGGTGTGTGAGGAGGGCGGGTAGGCTGTGAGGAAGGGGGGAGAGGGGGAAATAGCCAGCTGGCGTGTGTGTGGGGAGGCTGTGAGGAAGGGGGAGAGGGGGAAATAGCCAGCTGGCGTGTGTGTGGGGAGGCTGTGAGGAGGGGGGGGAGGGGGAAATAGCCAGCTGGCGTGTGTGTGGGGAGGCTGTGAGGAAGGGGGGAGAGGGGGAAATAGCCAGCTGGCATGTGTGTGGGGAGGCTGTGAGGAAGGGGGAGAGGGGGAAATAGCCAGCTGGCGTGTGTGTGGGGAGGCTGTGAGGATGGGGGGGAGGGGGAAATAGCCAGCTGGCGTGTGTGGGGAGGCTGTGAGGAAGGGGGGAGAGGGGGAAATAGCCAGCTGGCGTGTGTGTGGGGAGGCTGTGAGGAAGGGGGGAGAGGGGGAAATAGCCAGCTGGCGTGTGTGTGGGGAGGCTGTGAGGAAGCAAAGTATACATTACAAAGTACATAAGTCGTTTCGTACACCAGTCGATTCGTACACCAAAAAGTTGTTTCGTAGTCTGTAGGAAACCATAGTCGTTTCGTACACTCAGCTCAGAGATGAACTTGACTACTAGAGTTACCAATCGACACCAAGTATGTACGAAAACACTCAAAATCAGTGTACGAAACAACTAACAAAACTTGGGTACGAAATGACTTGTGTACGAAACTCCCTGTAACCCCTTCAGGTGGCGTGAAGCTTGAGTGCTATTTATTAGTGTTAAAGCCGTGATTGTGAGCCGCGTCCATGTTGGTATCTCGGCGCCCCAGTAGTAATAATAATAATAATAATAATAATAATAATAATAATATCACCCGGAGCATACAGGCAAAATAACAACAACAACAAGACAGAGTTAACTGAAGTGCTAATAGTAATAACAGTGTTGTGACGATGGCTTACTCACTATAGATGTTAATGTGCCGGTATTATGTATTTATTGATAGGCTGTTTATATTACCATGACCGTGTTGTGTTACTTTTACCCAGTCATGGAGTGCGAGGTTACCCCCTTCACGCCCAGATCTTTCCTTGGCTATATCAAATGTTCAGCTATTTGTCTAGTGTGAACCAGCCTTAACCCCTTCACGCCCAGATCTTTCCTTGGCTATATCAAATGTTCAGCTATTTGTCTAGTGTGAACCAGCCTTAACCCCTTCACGTCCAGATCTTTCCTTGGCTATATCAAATGTTCAGCTATTTGTCTAGTGTGAACCAGCCTTAACCCCTTCACGTCCAGATCTTTCCTTGGCTATATCAAATGTTCAGCTATTTGTCTAGTGTGAACCAGCCTTAACCCCTTCACGCCCAGATCTTTCCTTGGCTATATCAAATCAGGGTGTGTGAGGCAGGAGGCAGGGTGTGGCTCTCTGTGTCCTGACTGTGACCACTGTTGCAGGTGCTGAAGTCCCAGTCCCAGCTGGCTCTCTGTGTGGTGACTGTGACCACTGTTGCAGGTGGTGAGGTCACAGTCCCAGCTGGGTGTTCTGCTGCACACTAAGGCATCTCGCGCCGGCATCCCTAAAGCTTCCTGCAGGACCGGCCGCCATGTGTGCTGCCGCGAGTATTGCTGCGGTGGAGGCTGTGGCAGGAGGCAGCAGCACCACCAGTGGCTGGGAGCAGCAGCAGCAGTCTGCCTCAGCTGTGGGGAGGCACAGGAGGGATGGCAAGAATCACCTGGAGGCAGGCAGCTCAGGCCAAGAAGGAGAGAGGCAGTTTTGTTGCTCACAATGTAGTAAATCATTCAGATGCAAGAGTCTGCTTGAGAGACATTTCCTGACACACAGTGGCGTCAAGAATCACCAATGTCTGGAGTGTGGGAAAAAATTTACTCAGAAGTATGACCTCACCAGACACACCTTTAGACACAGTGGTTTGAGGGAGTTCAAATGTGATGTTTGTGGCAAGTGTTTCAAGACAAAGAGGGATATTGCCAGACACATGAAGATTCACATGAAGCACTTGTCCAACCTGAGTACACCCAGTGGTGACAAGGATCACCAATGTCTGGAGTGTGGGAAAAGATTTGGTGATAAGTCTAAACTCATCACACACTCCCTGACACACAGTGGTGACAAGAATCACCAATGTCTGGAGTGTGGGAAAAGATTTACTCACAAGTCTCATCTCACCCAACACACCCTGACACACAGTGGTGTTAAGAATCACCAATGTCTGGAGTGTGGGCAAAGATTTACTCGGAAGTCACATCTCACCACACACGCCTTGACACACAGAGGTGTTAAGAATCACCAATGTCTGGAGTGTGGGCAAAGATTTACTCAGAAGTCTAGCCTCACCACACACACCTTTAGACACAGTGGTTTGAGGGAGTTCAAATGTGATGTTTGTGGCAAGTGTTTCAAGACAAAGAGTGAGATTGCCAGCCACGTGAAGATTCACATGAAGCACTTGTACAACCTGAGTACACCCAGTGGTGACAAGAATCACCAATGTCTGGAGTGTGGGAAAAGATTTACTCTGAAGTCTCATCTCATCAGACACATCCTGACACATAGTGGTGTTAAGAATCACCAATGTCTGGAGTGTGGGAAAAGATTTACTCTGAAGTCTCATCTCACCACACACACCCTGACACACAGTGGTGTTAAGAATCACCAATGTCTGGAGTGTGGGAAAAGATTTACTCATAAGTCTGCCCTCACCAAACACACCCTGACACACAGTGGCGTTAAAAATCATGAATGTGTGGAGTGTGGGCGAAGATTTACTCATAAGTCTAACCTCACCCAACACACCCTGACACACAGTGGTGTTAAGAATCATGAATGTGTAGAGTGTGGGAAAAGATTTACTCAGAAGTCTGTCCTCACCGAACACACCCTGACACACAGTGGTGTTAAGAATCACCAATGTCTGGAGTTTGGGCAAAGATTTACTCATAAGTCTGACCTCACCCAACACACCCTGACACACAGTGGTGTTAAAAATCATGAATGTGTAGAGTGTGGGAAAAGATTTACTCAGAAGTCTAACCTCACCAAACACACCCTGACACACAGTGGTGTTAAGAATCATGAATGTGTAGAGTGTGGGAAAAGATTTACTCAGAAGTCTGTCCTCACCGAACACACCCTGACACACAGTGGTGTTAAAAATCATGAATGTGTAGAGTGTGGGAAAAGATTTACTCAGAAGTCTAACCTCACCAAACACACCCTGACACACAGTGGTGTTAAGAATCATGAATGTGTAGAGTGTGGGAAAAGATTTACTCATAAGTCTGACCTCACCAAACACACCCTGACACACAGTGGTGTCAAGAATCACCAATGTCTGGAGTGTGGGAAAAGATTTACTCTGAAGTCTTACCTCACCCATCACACCCTGACACACAGTGGTGTTAAGAATCACCAATGTCTGGAGTGTGGGCAAAGATTTACTCACAAGTCTGACCTCACCAAACACGCCTTGAGACACAGTGGTTTGAGGGAGTTCAAGTGTGATGTTTGTAAGAAGTGTTTCAAGACAAAGAGTGATATTGCCAGCCACATGAAGATCCACTTTTGAGGTGGTGTGTTGTGTGGAGAAGTGTGGTGGCAGGAGTGTGGCAATGGGTGGTGGACAGAGTGTTACATATGTGGTGGCAGGAGTGTGGCAATGGGTGGTGGTGGTGGTGGACAGAGTGTTACATGTGTGGTGGCAGAAGTGTGGCAATGGGTGGTGGTGGTGGTGGACAGAGTGTTACATGTGTGGTGGCAGGAGTGTGGCAATGGGTGGTGGACAGAGTGTTACATGTGTGGTGGCAATACTACTTACTACTACTTACATGACTTCACTGAGATATTTCTACTCTCCACTGTACTCTTATAAAATTCCTCCTCCTCCTCTTCCTCCTTCCTCTCCTCCGTGTGGTGGTAGGCGTGTGGCAATGGGTGGTGGACAGTGTTACATGTGTGGTGGCAGGAGTGTGGCAATGGGTGGTGGACAGAGTGTTACATGTGTGGTCAGGTGGCAAGGTGTGCAAGGATGTGTGGCAATGGGATGGTGGGACAGAGTGTTACATGTGTGGTGGCAGGAGTGTGGCAATGGGTGGTGGACAGAGTGTTACATGTGTGGTGGCAGGAGTGTGGCAATGGGTGGTGGACAGAGTGTTTCATGTGTGGTGGCAGGAGTGTGGCAATGGGTGGTGGACAGTGTTACATGTGTGGTGGCAGGAGTGTGGCAATGGGTGGTGGACAGAGTTACATGTGTGGTGGCAGGAGTGTGGCAATGGGTGGTGGACAGTGTTACATGTGTGGTGGCAGGAGTGTGGCAATGGGTGGTGGACAGAGTGTTACATGTGTGATGGCAGGAGTGTGGCAATGGGTGGTGGACAGAGTGTTACATGTGTGGTGGCAGGAGTGTGGCAATGGGTGGTGGACAGAGTGTTTCATGTGTGGTGGCAGGAGTGTGGCAATGGGTGGTGGACAGTGTTACATGTGTGGTGGCAGGAGTGTGGCAATGGGTGGTGGACAAGAGTGTTACATGTGTGATGGCAGGAGTGTGGCAATGGGTGGTGGACAGAGTGTTACATGTGTGGTGGCAGGAGTGTGGCAATGGGTGGTGGACAGAGTGTTACATGTGTGGTGGCAGGAGTGTGGCAATGGGTGGTGGACAGAGTGTTACATGTGTGGTGGCAATACTACTTACTACTACTTACATGACTTCACTGAGATATTTCTACTCCCCACTGTACTCTTATAAAATTCTTCCTCCTCTTCTTCCTTCCTCTCCTCCTCCACCACCACCACCTCCTCACCACCAGTAGTAGTGGTGGTTATACTGGACACACCACCATTGTACTACACACTACTACTACACGGATCATTTCTTTGTGATGAAATAAATACACTTGAGATATTTCTACTAGATATATATATGAGCACAGATATTTCATGTTATTTATGGATCAATGTTTTGTAGCCATGACAGTGTGTGTGTGGCATGACGGCGTGACGGCGAGTCTCAGCGCCGGCTCCCACCAGTCCTCTTGTACGGCCGCTCACCGCCCAACAGTGACGTCACCATCATCACCGCTGTGGCTGTAGTGGTGACCGGTCTTCAGGGGTCAAAATGCAACACTGGCCTGTACAAGATGAACTCTGATGACCTCTAAGGTGTTACAGGGTCATTCACAGCCAGGGGACAGGTGAGAGGAGGACTGTGTTTTGTTCTAGTGTGTGTACAGTTGTTACTAGTAATGCTAATAGCGTCATAGAGGGTCAGTTTTCAAAGAGCTAGTCTAGATATTGAACCTAGATACTAGATACTATGAAACTAGATAGATTTTGTTAACCCCTTGAGATCTTTCCTTTGCTATATAAAATGGTCTGTTGTCAGCCATAAAATAAGGAAAAGTCACTGAATATACCACATGAGTTAGTGGACAAGGCTACTAAACAGGTCATAGCTATAAAACATTGCTTAGACTCACTACAAAGCGTCTAATGGTACACAAATTACAATGGCAATTACTCTCTGGGCCTCAAGGGGTTAAGTTAAATACATTCATTAAAAAAAACTTCTTATGAACGTCAATATTTTATTAGCTACATATATTTAGAAGTCAAGAACCATGAGTTAACATCTCGAGTGCTGATTCATAATTGCTTCATAAAATATAGAGTGTATCGTCTATTTTGTATTAGGGTCAAAATGCAGTGAGGAAGCCACGCCCCCTGCCTGCCCTTCTATGCTACGGGACAGCTGATTGGTGCATTCCTGGTATCATCACTACCCATCACAATATCTTCACTACTTAACAGCGGCGTGACCACTGCACACAGCAATCTTCACTACAGAGGGTGACAAAATCAAAACACTCTCTGTAGTGAAGATTGCTGTGTGCAGTGGTCACGCCGCTGTTAAGTAGTGAAGATATTGTGATGGGTAGTGATGATACGAGGAATGCACCAATCAGCTGTCCCGTAGCATAGAAGGGCAGGCAGGGGGCGTGGCTTCCTCACTGCATTTTGACCTTAATAAATAAAATAGACTAGTAGTAGCTAGCCAATGTGTGAGGGAGTTCAGACATCAATAATGGGAGCAAAATCAAACTTTGGAGCCAGAAAAAGTTACTGCCAGACAAGAACAGATCAGTGACATATATAACACTACCTATATGTTATACTAATGCAATATATTATTATCACCATATATAATAGTAATACAAAGCTGGCACCAAACCGTTAATCCGTTAATTAACTATGTTAACCTTTTCGTTAACGATTTAACTTTTAAGTTAACTTTGGAAATCATTATCGGACTAATTAACTTCCGTTACATTGAACTGCCGTTACATTGAACTGCCGTGACATTGAACTGCCGTGACATTGAACTGCCGTACTTTGGGAACCCCGTTCATTGAACTGCCGTAATTAAAACGCCTTACATTGAACTGCCTTTCATTGAACTGCCGTTACATTTGAACTCCCGGGACAAAACTCCCGTTACTTGAACGCCGTGACATTGCTGCCTTTCTTTAAAAATTTCCTTTACATTGAACTGCCGTACATTGAACTGCCGTTACTTTGAACTGCCGGACATTGAACTGCCGTACTTAACTCCCTTTACTTTGAACTCCCGTACTTTTAAACTCCCGTGACTTTAAACTGCTTTACATTAACGGCCTACATTGAACTGCCGGGACTTGAACTGCCTTTACTTTTGAACTGCCTTTCATTGAACTGCCGTTACATTGAATGCCGTTACTTTAAACTCCCGGGGTTTTACATTGAACTGCCGTTACATTAAACTCCCTTTACATGAACCCCTTTTACTTGAATGCGTACATTGAAATGCCTTTACATTGAACGCCTTTCTTTGAAAACTGCCGGACATTGAATGCCTTTACATTAAATTTCCCGGGGACTTTTAAAACTTCCGTTAATCAAGTCCCTAACAAAAACTTTTCATAAAACTGAATTTTTTATTTCTTTCGGCACTTTTATCAAAATTTTGTTTTGTTACTAGAATTTTGTGTTTCATTTAAGTTTTTGGGCTTTTGTGTGTGTGGCACCCCTTTAAAAACCCAAAACCCAGGGCCCAAAAAATTTGAAATCTGCCTTTTTAGGTTTTTTTAAATTTTAAAAACTAAAAAACTGCTTTTTTAATCTAAAGAAAAAAAAAAATCTATTTTTCTGGGTTGTAACCCCTTTAAAACCCCACCCAGGAGATTTACAGTGGGGGCACTGGAAAAAGCCCTTTAAAAAACCCCTAAGGGGCAGCTGTTACATTTTGGGGCACTGGAAAAAGGTGGTCAGGGGGTGTTACAGCAAACACTAAATTTTTGTTTTTTTCGAAAAAAAATTTAGTTAACGGTTTACGATAACTTCCGTTTTTTTAAAAAATTTAACGGATTGACGGTTATCAAAGTTAATTTTTTGTTTCCGGCGCCACCACTTAGTAATACAGCTTAATATTTAATCAATAAAACACGTATGTCGGGCAAAAGTTGAGGTTTTTTAGAAAATTCAAAAAAAAATTAAAAAAAGTAGCAAAAAAAAAAAAACTAACAAAAACGTTTTAAAGTCTGAGGCCCCCCCGGCAGCCTCCCGGCGACAGCCCGCTTGGCGATAAAGCAAAAGTGTTGGACAAGTTTATTTAGACGAAAGCCCCCAACTTTTCCATTTTTACACCCTCCACTTCACGGGGCACCATGGCATGGGGGTGTGTGGTGTGTGGTGGGGGCTGTGGGGGCCGGGGGGAGGGGGGTGTGGGTCCTGTGGGGGCTGTGGATGTGGTGTGGTGAGGTGAGGTGAGGTGTGGTGTCCTGTGGCTGTGGCTGTGGGTGGGGTGTGGTGTGGTGGGGTGAGTTGGGTCCTGTGGTTTTGGGTGTGCTGGGTGGGTGGGTGGGTGAGGTGGGGGAGAGAAAAGGAGAGAAGAGAGAGAGAGGAGAGAGGGGAGAGAGAAGAGAAAAGAGAAGAGGGGAAGGAAAGAGAGAGAAGAGGAAAAGGAATTCATTAACTTCATATACAACCCCTCCTCCTGGGATTTTAAAGGCGTTGTGCCCCTGTTTATCTAGGGTTGGAGACGGGGACACCAAATAGCGATTGAAGGATAACATCTCGGAATAAGTTCTTCGCAGAATCACGGGGTATCGCGGGATGATTAGTGTCAAACCGCGTTTGACCGTGAGACGATGAGGCCTATTCCCTGCATGCCCGTCACGCCAATTTGGGTATTGGGCATGTGGCACCCCCTGAAACTGACTTTCCCCCCGGGTTTTTCTGTAAGAGACAAACCGGTGGAGGAGGGCCAAGGGGGGGCCCCACAAAGGTCCTGGCGGGGCAAATTGATCTTTTTTGCGAGAGCGCTTGGTGTGGGGGGCAGCCTGCATGGGGGCTCTTGGTTGGGGGGAAGGGAGCCTGCATGGGGGGTGCTTGGGGGGGAAGCAGCCTGCTGGGGGGCTGCTTGGTGTGGGAAGGCAGCCTGGGGTGGGGACTGCTTGGGTGGGAAGGCCCCGCATGGGGATGCTTGGGTGGGAAGCGCCCGCATGGGGGCCGCGCGTGGGACCCCCGGGGGGGCGTGTAGGGGGCGAGGCGACGCCCCCCAGTGATGGATGGATGCTGTAAGGGGACAAAACCGGGGTTTCACCTAGATTAGGTAAAAACCCAATGTCTGGGTAAAACTCTAGATTTGGGAAACTCTAGAGGGGGGTAACACTCTAGATGTACTGGGAAAAACCTAGTGTACTGGTAACACTCTTAGTCTTTTGGGAAAACCCCTAGTGTACGGTAAAAACCTTTGGTACTGGTAACACTCTAGTGTCCCGGTAACACCTATGTACTGGTAACACTCAGGTTTCTGAACACTTAGATGTACTGGTAAAAACCCCTAGAGACTGGTAACCTTAGATGTACTGGTAAAATTAGGTACTGGGAACACTCTAGTTACTGGTAACACTTAGTGTATGGTAACACTCAGATGTCTGGTAACCTCAATGTATGGGAACAATTAGATGTATGGTACCCCTCTAGAGTTCGGTCACTCTAGATTAGGGAAACCTTAGATGTATGGGAACATCTACTTTACTGGGAACACTCTAGTGTACTGGGAACCTCTAGCGTACTGGTAAACTCTAAGGGCTGGTAAAACTCTAGCTGAATGGTAACCTCTAGGGTTTTGGTAACCTTGTGTATGGTAACACTCTAGATGTACTGGTAAAATCAGATTACTGGAACATCTAGAGTACTGGGAAAAATTAGTGTATGGTAACATCTTGTATGGTAAAACTTAGATTATGGGAACACTTTGATGTATGGGAAAACCTAGAGTACTGGTAACACTCTAGATTTTCTGGTAAACACCAGATGTACGGTAACACTTAGATGACTGGTAACACTCAATTAGGGCACTCTAAATTTACGGAACCCTTAAGTCTGGCCCGGATTCCTCCTAAAAAAAACCCGGCAAAAGGTTTTGGTTCTTTTGATTTTTTTGTTCTGGGGGGTTTGGATGTATGGGTTTAAAAATATTTTAGTTCATAAGAAGTTTTTTTTTATGTATGTAGTGAAAATATTGACGTTAAATATCTTGACTAGCTCTCTAAAAACTGATCTTCTATTCATCTAGCATAGCATTACTAGTATATAAACAGATCATCTATTAGCATTACTAGTAACACCTGTCTCTACACTAGAATGAACACCATAACTACAGTGGTGGAAGTCGTTGCAGCAAAACAGTGCTCCTCTCACCTGTCGCCTGGCTGTGAATGACCCTGCAACGCCTTAAGAGGTCATCAGAGGTCATCTTGTACAGGCCAGTGATGCATTTTGACCCCTAAAGGCCGGTCACCACTACAGCCACAGCGGGGGTGATGGTGACGTCACTGTTGGGTGGTGAGCGGCCGTACAAGGGGACTGGTGGGAGCCGGCGTTAAGACTCCGCCGTCACGCCGTCACTCCTTCTGTGTGTGTGGTGAGGATTGTGGTGGTGGTGTGTGATTGGTGAGGACTGTGGTGGTGAGGATTGAGGATTGTGGTGGTGGTGTGTGTGTGGTGAGGATTGTGGTGGTGGTGTGTGATTGGTGAGGATTGAGGATTGTGGTGGTGGTGTGTGTGTGGTGAGGATTGTGGTGGTGAGGATTGTGGTGGTGGTGGTGGTGTGTGTGTGGTGAGGACTGTGGTGGTGAGGCCTGGCTGTTGAGTCTTCTGTCTGTTCCTCACAGGATGTCAACACTAAGATAAATAGTCTTGTTAACAGTTATGTAAATACGTAACAGTCATGATAGAGAGAGAGAGAGCGAGAGAGAGAGCGAGGAAGAGAGGAGCGAGAGAGAGAGAGGAGAGAGAGGAGAGACGAGAGATAATGTGAGAGAGAGGACAAGAGAGAAAGTGTGAGAGAGAGGAGGGAGAGAGAAAGTGTGTGAGAGAGAGAGGAGGCGAAGAGAGAGACAGAGAAAGTGTAAGAGTACGGATGAGACGGTTAGAGACTAGACCGTGTACCTATTTAGAGTAGGATCAGATAGTAGTCACAGAGCCAGTTGTTAGAGCGATAGATTCCAGTACCAATAGACAGCCATAGAGAGAGGAGGAACATGCATTTGATCGATAAGTCCGATGAGGTCGTAAAAGAGAAAAAGTGTGAGAGAGAGAGAGAGAGAGAGAGGATATAGTTGTATACAGTAATATATTTTTGTCATTTATTTACTCATTGATAAATAATGGACTGTTATTTCTGTAGGCATCAATTTTTTGTACTGATAATGTATTGACTGCTGATGATTACTATTGCCTGGCTGATGATGATTACTATGGCCTGGCTGATGATGATTACTATTGCCTGGGTGACTTTGTTGACTTTGTGATGATGGATATAAACGCTGTAGAATGTTATGGAATTAAAATGACATCCTGATAAACTTTCTCCTAAGGTTTTATTTCCAAATTTTACTCAATAAGCAAAAATATAATTGCACGAAACGACTTTTTTTCTGACAGACTGACTGGGTTGAATCAGCGGTTACTTGTAAGGTGGTGGCTTTGGTGGTGTGTGTTGTGTGTGTGTGTGGTGTGTGGTGGTGTGTGGTGGTGTGTGGTAGTGGTGGTGGTGGTGGCTGTGGTTGGTGATGGTGTGTGGTGGTGGTGGTGTGATGGCTGTAGTGGTGGTGGTGGTGGTGGTAGTGGTGGTGGCGGGGACTGTGTGTGGTGTTGGTGGTGGGTGGTAGTGGTGGGGTGGTGGTGGTGTGTGTGTGTGTGTGTGGGTGGTGATGTGTAGTAGTGGTGGTGGTGGTGGCTGTGGTGGTTGGTGGTGGTGGTGGCTGTGGGTGGTTGGTGGTGGTGGTGGCTGTGGGTGGTGTGGTGGCTGTGGAGGTGGTGGTGGTGGTGGTGTGTGTGTGGTGGTGGTGGTGGCTAGTGGGTGGTGGTGGTGGTGTGGTTGCTGTGGTGGTGGTGGCTGTGGGTGGGTGGTGGCCTGTGTGTGGTGGTGGTGGTGGTGGTCTGTGGGTGGTGGTGGTGGCTGTTGGGTGGTGGTGGGTGGTGTGGCTGTGGGTGGTGGTGGTGGTGGCTGTGGGTGGTGTGGTGTGGGCTGTGGGTGGTGGTGGTGGCTGTGGGTGGTGGTGGCTGTGGGGTGTGGTGGTGGCTGTGGGTGGTGGGTGTAGGTGTGGGGTGGTGGTGGCTGTGGGTGGTGGTGGACTGTGGGTGTGTGGTGGCTGTGGGTGGTGGTGGTGTGGTGGCCCTGTGGGTGGTGGTGGTGGTGGCTGTGGGTGGTGTGGTGGTGGCTGTGGGTGGTGGTGGTGGTGGCTGGTGGGTGGTGGTGTTGCTGTGGTGGTGGTGCCCCTGTGGGTGTGGTGGCTGTGGGTGGTGGTGGTGGGGGCGTGGGTGGTGGTGGTGGCTGTTGGTGGTGTTGGTGGCTGTGGTGGTGGTGGTGGCTGTGGGTGGTGGTGCTGTGGGTGGTGGTGGTGGTGGCTGTGGGTGGTGGTGGTGGCTGTGGGTGGTGGTGGTGGCTGGTGGGTGGTGTGTGGTGCCTGTGGTGGTGGTGGTGGCTGTGGGGTGGTGGGGCTGTGGGTGTTGGTGGTGGCTGTGGGTGTGGTGGCTGTGGGTGGTTGGTGCTGTGGGGTGTGTGTGGTGGTGTTTGTGTGGTGGTTGGCTGTTGGGTTGTGGTGGTGGTTGTGGCTGTGGGTGGTGTTGGTGGTGTGGGTGGTGGTGGTGGTGGTGTGGTGGGCTGGTGGGTGGTGGTGGTGGTGTGTGGGTGGTGGCTGTGGGTGGTGGTGGTGGCTGTGGGTGGTGGTGGCTGGGGTGGTGGTGGTGGTGTTGTGTGGTGGTTGGTTGGTGTTTGTGGTGGTGTCTGTGGGTGGTGGTGGGTGGCTGTGGGGTGGTGTGGCTGGTGGGTGTGGTGGCTGTGGGGGTGTTGTGGTGGTGGCTGTTGTGGTGGTTTGGTGGCTGTGGGTGTTGGTGGTGGTAGGTGTGGTGGCTGTGGGTGGTGGTGGTGGTGGTGCTGTGGGGTGGTGGTGGGCTGTGGGTGTGGTGGTGGTGGTGGTGGTGCTGTGGGGTGGTAGGTGGTGTGGTGGCTTGTTGGTGGTTGGTGGTTGGTGGTGGCTGTGGGGTGGTGGTGGTGGCTGTGGGTGGTGTTGGTGGCTGTGGTTGGTGGTGGCTGTGGGGTGGTGGTGGTGGTGGCTGTGGGTGGTGGTGGTGGTGGCTGGTGGGTGGTGGTGGTGGCTGTGGCTGGTGGTAGTGGCTGTGGGTGGTGGTGGCTGTGGGTGGTGGTGGCTGTGGGTGGTGGTGGTGGTGGCTGTGGGTGGTGGTGGCTGTGGGTGGTGGTGGTGGTGGTGGCTGTGGGGTGGTGGTGGTGGTGGTGGTGGGGTGAGCTGTGGGTGGTGGTGGTGGTGGTGTCTGTGGGTGGTGGTGGTGGTGGTGGCTGTGGGGTGGTGGTGGCTGTGTGTGTGTGATTGTGTGGGTGGTGGTGTGGTGGTGGTGGTGGTGACTGGTTGTGGTGTGTGGTGTGGTGTGGGGTGGGTGGCTGTGTGTGTGTGTGGGTGTGGTGTGTGTGTGTGGTTGTGGTGGTGGTGGTGGTGGAGGCTGTGGTGATGTGGGGTGTGGTGTGTGGTGGTGGCTGTGGTGTGTGTGTGGTGGTGTTGGAGTGTGTGGCTGTGGCTGTGTGTGGTGGTGGTGGTGGTGGTTGTGGTAGTGGTGGTGGCTGTGGCTGTGGGTGGTGTGGGTGGTGGGTGGTGGTGGCTGTGGGTGTGTGGTGGTGGTGGTTGGGTGGTGGTGGTGGTGGCTGTGGTGGTGGTGGATGTGTGTGGTGGCGGTTACTGTGTGGTGGTGGGTGTGTGTGTGGTGGTGGTGTGGCTGTGGTTGGTGGTAGGTGGTGGCGGCGACTGTGGTGTGGTGGTGTTGTGTGTGTGTGTGTGTGTTGGTGGTGGTGGTGGTGGTGTGTGTGGTGGTGGTGGTGGTAGTGGCTGTGGTTGGTGATGGTGTGTGGTGGTGGTGGTGTGATGGCTGTGGTGGCGGTGGTGGTGGTGGTGGCTGTGGCTGTGTGTGGTGGTGGTGGTGGTGGTGGGGGGTGGTGGTGGTGGTGGTGGGTGGTGGTGGTGGTGGCTGTGGGTGGTGGTGATGTGTGGTGGTGGTGGTTACTGTGTGGTGGTGGTGGTGGTGGTGGCTGTGTGTGGTGGTGGTGACTGTTCTATCCATGTAAGGGCCTAAGCCACACACACGTCTTGCTCGCCTAGAGGCTCGCATTCGACTGGCGCTCATTCCAGATTTCTCAAGCAAGTCAACTCGGTAACACTGCTTCGAAACACTAAACCCTGTGTAAGTGTGTGTGTGTGTGTGTGTGTGTGTGTGTGTATGTGTGTGCAGGCAGCTGGGAAGAGGAAGCAGAGAGAGAGAGAGAGAGAGAGAGAGAGAGAGAGAGAGAGAGAGAGAGAGAGAGAGATTGCGACCACCACTACTCTGATCTTACAATATACCCTACAAGCTTCTATACAGTCGCTAATACCCTTCTATGTAACATCAGAATGGCCCTTAGTACAGTGTGCTTAGTGCCCCCCGTACCCAGCTGTGCCCCCCCTCAGGCCCCCCCCCATTAATAACTACCCAGCCACGCCCCCATTGCAACTACCCACCCATTTCCACCCACTACTTTTCCTCAGGTGTTAGAAACTGTTAGAATGACTGATTTGAACAAAATATTATAAACATTGAAACCTTAACCCCTTCACGCCCAGATCTAGTAGTAGTAGTAATAGTAGTAGTAGTAGTAGTTAGAAGTAGTAGTAGTAGTAGTAATATTAACCCCTTCACGCCCAGATCTAGTAGTAGTAGTTAGAAGGTAGTAATAGTATTATATATATAGTAGTAGTAGTTAGAAGTAGTAGTAGTAATATTTCACCCCTTCACACCAGTATCTAGTAGTAGTAGTAGTCGTCGTAGTAGTAGTAGTAGTAGTAGTTAGTAGTACCCCTTGACGCCCAGATCTTTCCTTTGGGCTATATAAGATTGGTCTGTTGTCAGCCATAAAATAGGCAAAGTCACTGAGGGGGAAATATACCACCGAGTTTATGGACAAGGATACTAAAACAGGTCAAGCTATAAAAAATTGCTTATAGCTTCACTACAAAGCGTCTAATGTGCACAATTACAAAGGAACTTTACGTTCTGGGCCTCAAATTACAATGGAATTACGTTTTCTGGTCTCAATTACCATGGAATTACGTTCGGGTCTCAAATTACCATGGATTACGTTCTGTTCTGGGGCCTCAATTTTTAAACAATGGGAATTACGTTTTGAGTCAATTAACATTGGAATTACGTTATGGGTCTCAAATTACAATGGGAATTAGTTCTGGGCCTCAAATTCAATGGAATTACGTTCTGGGGCCTCAATTAACATGGAAATTACTCTCGGGCATCAATTACAATTGGGAAGTACGTTTCTGGGCCTCTCAATTCCAATGGCATTACGTTCTGGACCCTCAAATTACAATGGAATTAAACGGTTTTTTTTTTCCTGGCCTCAAATTACAATGTAAACTACTTCTTGCCTCAAATTACAATATGAATTACGTTTTGGGTCTCAATTACCATGTGAATTACGTTCTGGGTCTCAATTACAATGGGAATTACGTTTTCTGGGCCTCAAATTACAATGGTAATTACGTTTTTGGGTCTCAAAATTACCATGGAATTACGTTCTGGGTCCTCAAAATTACAATGGGAATTCCTTCTGGCCTCAATTACAATGGAAATTTGACGTTACTGGGCCTCAACATTACAATGGAATACTCTCTCGGGCCTCAAATGTACAATGGGAATTACGTTCTGCTGGGCCTCAAATTACAAATGGCAATTACGTTCTGGGCCCTCAACTTACAATGGAAATTCACGTTTCTGTGGGGGCCTCAAATTACCATGAAATTACGTTCTGTGCCTCAAAATACAATGGGAATTACGTTTTCTGGGTCTCAATTACAATTGAATTACGTTCTGGCCTCAATATACAATGGCAATTTACTCTCTGGGCCTCAAATTACAATGGCGAATTACTTCTGGGCCTCAATTACAATGGGATTACGTTTCTGTGCTGAGGCTCAAATTACAATGGGAATTACGTTCGGGCCTCAAATTACCAATTGGTAATTACTCCCTGGGGGCCTCAAATTACAAGGGAATTACTCTCTGGGCCTCAAATTTACAAGGGAATTTACTCCTCTGGGGTCTCAAATTTACAATTGGGAATTACGTTCTGGGCCTCAAATTACAATGGGGAATTTACGTTCTGGGTCTCAAATTTACAATGGGAAATACGTTTTTTCTGGTCTCAAATTACCAGGGGAATTTACTCCTCTGTGCCTCAAATTACTATGGCAATTACTCTCTGGGTCTCAGGGGTACTGTCCGCACGCCAAGTCTCATTTTAAATCAGAAAGACAATTATATCACTTTGAGTTTTAAGACAGAAAAGTCATTGGATATAAATAAATAAATTAGTTTTTTTTAAGTCTTAATACCCAAGATTGAAGACCAGCAGTGTGGTAGCGGGTTCGATCCTCACTGCTCCTAGGGATGTTTTAACTGACAAATGCGTGCGGTTACTGTCCCCCTTGAGCAAGACCATGGGTGAATAACACATACACACACACACACACACACATAGTATTGAAAACCCTCGTAATCTATACTTAACACTTCCCTGCCAGAGAGAGAGAGAGAGAGAGAGAGAGAGGTGGGAGCAGTAATAGTACTTATACGATTTGGAGAGAGAGAGGAGAGAGAAGAAGAGGAGATAAAGGAAAAAGATTTATTTTAATGTGTTGTTTTTGACCCAGCCCCAGGGATTAATGTGTTGTTTTTGACCCAGCTCACAGGGATTAATGTGTTGTTTTTTGATCTTGGTCTCGCTCAAGGGATTATGTGTTTGTTTTGACCCAGCTCATGGATTAATGTGTTGTTTTTGACCAGCTCAAGGGATAATGTGTTGTTTGTTTTTTGACCCAGCTCAGGGATTAATTGTTTCTTTTGGACCCACCTCAAAGGATTAATGTGTTGTTTGCCCCAGCTCAAAGGGATTAATCGTGTTGTTTTGACCCACCTGCAATGGATAATGTGTTGTTTTTGACCCAGCTCAAGGGATTAATGTGTTGTTTTGACCCAGCTCAAGGGATTAATGTGTTGTTTTGACCCAGCTCAAGGGATTAATGTGTTGTTTTGACCCAGCCTCAAGGGATTAATGTGTTGTTTTGACCCAGCTCAAGGGATTAATGTGTTGTTTTGACCCAGCTCAAGGGATTAATGTGTTGTTTTGACCCACCTCAAGGGATTAATGTGTTGTTTTGACCCACCTCAAGGGATTAATGTGTTGTTTTGACCCACCTCAAGGATTAATGTGTTGTTTTGACCCAGCTCAAGGGATTAATGTGTTGTTTTTTGACCCAGCTCAAGGGATTAATGTGTTGTTTCGACCCAGCTCAAGGGATTAAATGTGTTTGTTTTGACCCGCGCAAGGGTTATAATGTGTTTTGTTTTTTGACCCACCTCAAGCGATTAATGTGTTGTTTTGACCCAGCTCAAGCGATTAATGTGTTGTTTTGACCCACCTCAAGCGATTAATGTGCTGTTTTGACCCATCTCAAGGGATTAATGTGTTGTTTTGACCCAGCTCAAGGGATTAATGTGCTGTTTTGACCCACCTCAAGGGATTAATGTGCTGTTTTGACCCACCCCAAGGGATTAATGTGTTGTTTTGACCCACCTCACGGGATTAATGTGCTGTTTTGACCCACCTTAAGCGATTAATGTGTTGTTTTGACCCAGCTCAAGGGATTAATGTGCTGTTTTTGGAACCCACCTCGAGGGATTAAGTGTGGTTGTTTTGTTGAACCCACCTCAAACGATTAAATGTTTGTTTTGACCCAGCTCAGCGATTTAATGTGCTGTTTTGGACCCACCTTCAAGGTGATTAATGTGCTGTTTTGTTGACCCACCTCAAGGGATTATGTGTTGTTTTGACCCAGCTCAAGCGATACTGGTGCTGTTTTGCAACCCTACCTCAATGGATTATGTGCTGTTTTGATTGACCCACACCTCAAGGGATTAATGTGTTGTTTTGACGCTACCTCAAGGATTAATGTGCTGTTTTTTGACCCACTCAAGGGATTAATGGTGTTGTTTTGACCCAGCTCAAGATTAATGTGCTGTTTTGACCCACCTCAAGGGATTATGTGTTTGTTTTGAACCCAGCTCAAGGGATTAAGTGCTGTTTGACCCCCTCAAGGGTTAATGTGTTGTTTTGACCCAGCTTCAGAGGGAATTAATATGTGCTGTTTTGTGACCACCTCGAAGGGAATTAATGTGTTTGTTTTTGACCCCTCAACGCGATTAATGTGCTGTTTTGACCCATCTCAAGGGATTAATGTGTTTGTTTTTGGACGCCAGCTCAAGCGATACATGTGGCTGTTTTTGACTCCACCTTCAAGGATTAATGTGCTGTTTTACCCACCTCAAGGGATTAATGTGTTTTTTGACCCAGCTCAAGCGATTAATTGGTTTTGACCCCCTCCAGGATTAATGTGCTGTTTTGGACCCACCTCAAGGGATTAATGGTGCTGTTTTGACCCACCTCAAGCCCGATTCATGTGTTGTTTTGACCCACCTCAAGGGATTCTTGTGCTGCTTTGACCCACTTCAAGGGATTATGTGTTGTTTTGGACCCACCTCAGGGATTAATAGTGCTGTTTTGACCCCCTCAAGGGATGATGGTGTTGTTTTGACCCACTCAAGGGTTAATGTAGTTGTTTTGACCCACTCAAGGGATTAATGTGCTTTTTTGACTCACCTCAAAAGGTATTAATGTGTTGTTTTGTGACCCCCCTCAGGGATTAATGTGTTGTTTTGACCCACCTCAAGGGATTAATGTGCTGTTTTGACCCACCTCAAGGGATTAATGTGTTGTTTTGACCCAGCTCAAGCGATTAATGTGCTGTTTTGACCCACCTCAAGGGATTAATGTGCTGTTTTGACCCACCTCAAGCGATTAATGTGTTGGTTTTGGACCAGCGCAAAGGGATTAATGTGCTTGTTTTGGGGACCACCTCAAGTGATTATGTGCTGTTTTGGACCCACCTCAAGCGATTAATGTGTTTTGTTGTTGGACCGCTCAAGCGATTAATGTGCTGTTTTGACCCACCTCAAGGGATTAATGTGCTGTTTTGACCCACCTCAAGGGATTAATGTGTTGTTTTGACCCAGCTCAAGCGATTAATGTGCTGTTTGACCCACCCCTCAGGGATTGAATGTGCTGTTTTTGACCCACCTCCAAGGGATTAATTGTTTGTTTGGACCCACCTCAGGATTAAATTTGGTTTTTGACCCAGCTCAAGGGATTAATGTGTTTGTTTGTGAACCCAGCTCAAGGGATGAATGTGCTGTTTTGACCCACCTCAGGGATTAATATGCATGTTTGGGGACCTAGCTCAATGGATTAATGTGATGTTTTTGGACACCTCAAGGGATTAATGTCTTTGTGTGTGGACCCAGCTCAAGGGATTATGTGCTGTTTTGACCCTTTTCAGGGATTAATGTTGTTGTTTTGACCCACCTCAAAGCACGATTAATGTGCTGTTGTGACCCACCTACAGGGAATTAAATGTGTTGTTTTGACCCATCTCAAGCGATTATGTGCTGTTTTGACCCACCTCAAGGGATTAATGTGGTTTTGACCCACCTCAAGGGATTAATGTGTTGTTTTGACCCAGCTCAAGCGATTAATGTGTTTTTGACCCGCCTCAAGGATTAATGTGTTTTGACCCACCTCAAGGCTTGAATGTGCTGTTTTTGACCCACCTCAGGGATTAATGTGTTGTTTTTTGACCCACCTCAGGGATTAATGGCTGTTTTGACCCACCTCAAGGGGGGGGATTATGTGTTGTTTTGACCCACCCCAGGGATTAATGTGTTGTTTTTGACCCACCTCAGGGATTAATGTGTTGTTTTGAACCCACCTTCAAGGATGTAATGTGCTGTTTTGACCCCCTCAAGGGATTAATGTGTTTGTTTTTTTTTTTTGGACCCACCTCAAGGGATTAATGTGTTGTTTTACCCACCTCAAAGGATTATGTGCTATTTTTGACCCACCTCAAGGGATTAGTGTGTTGTTTTGACCCACCCTCAAGGGATTATGTGTTGTTTTGAACCGACCTCAAGGGATATGTCTGTTTTGACCCACCTTAGAGAGAGAGAGAGAGAGAGAGAGAGACGAGAGACACGTCCTCCCGTCCACTGTCTTCAGCACCTGACTCCCTCCCTTCCCTCTCCTTTAACAACCCCTCACCTCGTTCCTCGTTAAAGCCACGCCCTATTTTCCCCTTCGTACTATCTATAGACCTATTCAATACCTTAACCGTACATAACACTATCGTCGCCATCACTCGCCACTGCACTAATGTCGCCAGCACAATTATGTACGCATTTTTAGCACACTACAGCCTTGTATGTCACTGAAGAGACAGCACAGTAGTTTATAATATTATGTACCTGTCTTTAGTGGCATACAGTAGTAGTATAGTAGTAGTAGTAGTAGTATTAGTATGGTAGATAGTATGGTAGTGTATTCGTAGTAGTAGTAGTAGTAGGTAGAAGAAACATGCAACGTGTAGTTTATATTATGTTTCATCACACTACATGTCTTCAGTGCACATACAAGGCTGTAGTGGTATGCTAAATGCGTATATATTGTGCCTGGCGACATTAGTGCAGTGGCAAGTGACTGGCGACTATATGTGTTATTCTACGGTAGCTAGGTTTATTGCATTAGTAAATCTAGATAGCTAGTTAACACCTTAACTAGATCAGTTTTCATTACTAGTAGCCTATCTGTGTACAAAAACCTGCACGATAATAAATACTTTACTAATACTGAGGCGAGAGAGAGAGAGAGAGAGAGAGAGAGCGAGAGAGGAGAGAGAGACCCACACACAAAGATGAGAGAGAGAGAGAGAGAGAGAGAGAAGAGGACACACACACAAGAGAGAGAGAGAGAGAGAGAGAGAGAGAGAAGAGAGAGATAGAGAGAGAGAGAGAGAGATAGAGAGAGCGAGAGCGAGAGAGAGAGAGAGAGAGAGAGAGAGCGAGAGAGAGAGAGAGAGAAGAGGATCGAGGAGATAGAAGAAGAGAGAGAGAGAGAGAGAGAGAGTGGTTTTAAAGCTTGCCTGGTATGAAAAGGTTGACAGATGTTGTCGTTATGGTGGTCAGGGTGGTATCTTGGTGTGGGGTGGTCGTAAGCTGTCGTCCAATTCTGCTGACTGTTCCCCCTTGCCTCGGGACATCTGTGCACTATAATAAAATAACAATAATAACATACCAATAAAATAATTGTATCTCACACGAAGGCTATCAAAACAACAACACAACAACAAGAACTACACTACTACTACACAACAACTATAACAAGAACTACTACAACAACAACTTACTACTAACTCTACAACACAACAGACATGATGCAATGAACTTAACTTAGACCCCTTGAGGTGCCCAGAGAGTAATTGCCATTTGTAATTTGTGTACCATTAAGACTCTTTGTAGTGGTATAAGCATGTTTTTATAGCTATGACCCTGTTTTAGTATCCTTGTCCCACTGGTAACTAACTCATTTGGTATCTTAACCCTAGGTCACGCCCAGATCTAGTAGTAGTAGTAGTAGTAGTAGTAAGGGGTAGTTTGGTAGTGGTAGTAGTATAGTAGTAGTAGTAGTAGTAATGTTAACCCCTTCACCCCAGAGCTTTCTTGTGCTCTATAAATGGTCTGTTGTCAGCCATAAATAAGGAAAAGTCACTGATATACCACATGAGTTAGTGCACAAGGTACTAAACAGTCAGGTAGCTATAAAACATTGCTTATACTCACTACAAAGCGTCCTATGGCATCACAAATTATACAATGGAAATTACGTTCTGGCCTCAGGAGTTAATAACAGCTGAAAGGCCTGCATGGTTTCACATTACTTCTATGTTAGGAGTTATATTCTTCATTGCGACATAAAAGTGTTCTTATTATATGATGTCCTTGCTTGCAATGAACCCTCAACACCTTCACCATTAATGCCAGCACCATCATCACCACCATCCCTCATCACACTCTTCTTAAACTGCTAAACAAACCTGCCAACCCTGAGATAAATAAGATAACACACAAACCACACTTGACAAATAAACTTTTATTGAACGTCACACCCGCACTGCCCACGGCCAACACCTGCAGGCCATTACTCCCCCCCCTCAACAGAACACAGTGCCCGTCTGCCACCACCTACCACTGCCCACTGCCCACACAGGAAACACTGCCACACAGGAAACACGCCCTCCACCCCAACACCTTGCAGGGGCCATTACCCCCCCCCTCACAGAACACAAGGCCCGGCTGCCACCGACCTACCACTGCCCACTGCCACACAGGACACACTGCCCACCCAACACCTGCAGGGCCATTATCCCCTCACAGAACACAAGGCCCGGCTGCCACCACCTAGTTACCACTGCCCACTGCCACACAGGACACAACTGCCCACCCAACACCTGCATGGCCATTACTCCCCCTCACAGAACCAAGGCCCGGCTCCACCCACCTACCACTGGCCACTGCCACACGGACACACCTGCACACAGGACACACTGGCCCACCCAACACCTGCAGGGCCATTTTACTTTACTCCCTCACAGAACACAACGGCCCGGCTGCCACCACCCGTACCACTGCCCACTGCCACACAGGACACACTGGCCCACCCAACCCTGCAGGGCCATTACTTCCCTCACAGAAACAAAGGCCCGCTGCCAACCCCCCCCCCCCCAAAAAACCACAAACCTGCCCCACTGCCACACAGGACACACTGCCACACGGACACACTACCACACAGGACACACTGCCACACAGGACACACTTGCCACACAGGACACAACTGCCACAGCAGGGACACACAGGACACACTGCCACACTAGGAGGGGGGGAAGGGGAGGACCAAAACAACGTACACACTACCACACCACGGTTACCACTGTAATGCCCGTTTTCGGGAGAGATAGTATGAGAATTATTATCATATAATTCCCGGGTTATGTCTCGAAGCAGTTCCTCTTTTAGATGCCTGGGGTGACTCATCGCCTTCCTTCCTACGCGCCATTTGGTTTATCTTCTTTTTCCTTCCTTCCCCGCCATTTCTTTCTTCCTTCCTTCCACCCCCCCCCCCCCCCCCCCCGACATGCCGGTTGCGAGTCAAAATTCGTGGAATAATTATTCCGCGATCAGTGAAAACATAATGGTTTTCAAATCTTTTCATCTTCCCCCAACCATTTATCAGATCAAGGAACACTCCTAGATTCTTAATGTCTTTCAAAATAGTCCCCATCGTTACAGATCACGTTCAAAAATGGATGTCTTAGTAAAGTTATACGCTAAATTGAAAGTCTACCAAGTTTCTAGGCTCACTTCCATACCCTCTCACTCCTGAATACGTGTTCGGACTTTTGACATGAAAAGAAAGCACACCCTTCTTGGATATTAGATTAAACATTTTAAAATTTTCTTCTATATCAAAGTAACCAGGTCTGTATTAAGGCGCCTTTTCTTTACGTAAAACGAGTTTCATTATTTAATTATTTAAATTTCGGGATTATAAGCTTTTTCATTTGAGGTCACGTCTAGACCATTCAAACAAACCCCCCTTTATGCCGAGGGCCCTGAGAAATCCGTGAGACGGCAGTCTCAACCCATCCTTCCCGTAGGTAAGTGGGCCGACGTTCGCTCCTGTTTCCCCCCCCCCCTTTTTTGTTATCATATTTTTATCTTATATTTCCAAATATGGGTATCGATGTTTAGTTTTCGTAACGTAAAGGAGGCCTCCCCATCCTTATAAGTTTTATTAAAGAGTCTCAACCCATCCTTCCCGTAGAGAGGCTTCGACGGGGTGTCCCGCGCCTTCCTCTCCGGGCCCAACATGGCCCTTGTAAATCCCCACCCCAAAACTCATTACTCTCACATTTTCTTTCCTATATATATATTCAATGTATACTTATAGTGCTCAGTGATACGGACATAGGTGGTAATTCTAAGAATGATTCATGAGGAAGGTTTATGCTCATTAGAGCTTAGTTCATTTCACAGGGAGAATTTCCCCTATCAGGTTGAAAGGGTTTTTCTTACATCCGATTAGAGTTTTTCCGGGGGTTGGATTAACCCTTATATGTTGTATGTGTTTCCAAGCAAGAGACATACTATTTCAGTATGAATAAATAGGATGATGTTTTCAAATATAGTTCTTGTGTTTATTATAAAAAACCCCAGGTGATTATTCTGTGTTAGGACAGTAATTCCCCACACTTCCAAAAGAGTCAGCCTTACTCGGTATAATTCCACGTATCAATCACGACTACCAAGATAAATCTAATCTTAATATTATTCAAACGCGCCCAGGGAGTAACCCAAAGAGAACTACTCGCCTGAGCTGGTGGCCAGCCCCCTTAACTCATACCCTGTTTCCTTTAACCTAAAACCCTACCCCTTCCCCTTTAAATACATCCCCCATTTCAGTACTCTCCGCAGTGAGAAGTGTTCATACTATAATCACATAGTGAAGTCATAAGACTAAGTTAAATCCTCCATTCAAGTTGTAATCAAATGAAATATCATAATCAATTAATATCATTCAAGTAACATTGACCAGTTATAAACTCCCCATAGGAGTTACCAGCAACACGCTGGTAGTTTTGCGGTGGGATTTTTTTTTGTATCGGTCATAAGATACAATAAGTTTTAAAGATTTCAAAACCTATAAAAACCCTGAGAACACACTGGTAGTTTAGCGGTGGGATTTTTTTTTGTATCGGTCATAAGATACAATAAGTTTTAAAGTCTTTTCAAAACCCACAAAATTCTGGCAACACACTGGTGGCAGCGGTGGGATGTTATTTCCTAAAAATAACAGCAACAGAATCTTACCTGGGAAAATAAATAGCAAGATAGTCAAATTTCAGTAAATTTTCATATAGTAATCGATCACTATAGTAGGCTCATTAGATCTCCCCCCCTATAAACCAAACACCCTACACACATGAACCATGACCATGTGGGAGTGAGCTGTAAGAAGCGAGCCGCCGCCGCCCTTCGTCGCCGCCGCCGCCCTTCACAGACTGCCGCGCCCTTCACGACTACAGCCTGCCGCGCGCCTCGACGCCACGCTCGCCTCAACTCCGGCGCCCTTCACAGCCAACGTCACTACAGCCTGCCGCGCGCCTCGACGCCGCGCTCACCTCAGCTCCGCCGCCCTTCATAGCCAGCCGCCGTAGCCGCTGTTCCTGTAGCCGCATCTAGCCGCCACCCACACGCCTCGACACCACCACCATGGCAAAGAAAGGACGTGAAGCCGCGTCGGGAGGGAAGTCCTGGATTTCTCTCAGTCTACCCACTGACGTCGTCAGGAGTTACGCTAATAACCCCAGCGCTAAGAACATTTACATTATCGCCGCTGTGAGCAACATCGTGGACGCCACCTCCAAGAAGGGAGACACAGACTCAAGCAAGGATACGTTCTTAGTTCCCAAGATCCTAGAGGAGTTTCCAGACAAGAAAATGGTTACCTTCTCGGTTGTCCCGTCGCCTAAGGTAGCCGAGCCATACAGCGCCATACTATCCATCCACCGTCTGACCCAAGGACGCCCCGCGACGTTTGCTGCGTCGATAGCAAGGAGCTCGACGACATCTGCTTCCGCACTCTCAAGCTTCAAAACCCGACCTACGGAGACCTCCTAGAAGACTAATCGAGGAGTGTTCAGTGCAGTGTTAGTTATGCATTAGTTAAATGTTAGAAAATCGAGGAAGAATTATTTTGAACATGAACATTGAAAATTTATTTTTATGAACTTGAAAGGATAATACCTACTCGGTAGGGTAGTTGTAGTGTCACCCGGTTAGTACTCTTGGGGAAATCAATTCGAAAAGTGTTAAATGCAAAACCTTGACCAGGATTCGAAACGAATTGAGGGTCAGTATGTTCTTAATATATCCAGGTAAGAGGTTGATTGGGATACCAGTCTCTCATTGAATTTCATTAACAGACTCAGTCTGGTCGGTGAGTCTTCAAGGTATTTTTAAATTTAAGTTACCCAATCAACACGACTTGTGGTGTATTCAGGGGAAAGGTTAAACAAAAAAATGTTAATGTAAATTAGTGAGTCAAGGGTAGTGTAGGTCAGACTAGATGAAATAATTTGGTCTAGGAGATTTCTCATGTCTAGAAGTCGGAGTGTCTGGTTTTCACGGGCTCAGCCTGGTTCAGTGGGAGGAGTATTTTAATTCGAGATAGTAGTACTTGCTTCTCACTTCACAGTCAACCAGCTTGCGGTGTGGCGGGCATTTCAGGACGCGTAAGGCTCTCGTTATCTAACCTGAGAGTAGCCGGCGAGCACCCATGGGACGAACCTTGCGTTGAAAATGTAGGGACTGAGTCAGGATTTGACACCCACGTCACTACCCAGGTATCAGGTTGATTTGGGGTACTTCCTTTCATTGAATATTTGTGTAATCTAAACACAAGCAGACACCCGTTTCAAAGAACAGAAGAATTTCCATTAAATTCACTCTAAATTCGTCCCATACACACCTCCTCTTTACGCAGCTTTAAAAAGGAAACAAACGATCCGTGAGTAGTTAATTTGATATTTAAGAATTTAATTTTCCCGGAGAATAGACGTGTGTAATGCCCGTTATTTGGGAGAGATAGTATGAGAATTATTATCATATAATTCCCGGGTTATGTCTCGTAAGCAGTTTACTCTTTTAGATCTGGGGGGACTCATCGCCTTCCTTCCCACGCGCCATTTTGTTTATCTTCTTTCCTTCTTCCCCGCCATTCTTTTCCTTCCTTCCATCCCCCCCCCCCCCCCCCACATGCCGGTTGCGAGTCAAAAAATTTGGAATAATTATTCCGGATCAGTGAAAACTAATGGTTTCAAATCTTTTCATCTTCCCCCCAAACCATCTTATCAGATCAAGGAACACTCCTAGATTCTTAATGTCTTTCAAAATAGTCCCATCGTACAGATCACGTTCATAAATGGATGTCTTTGTAAAGTTTACGCTAAATTGAAAGTCTACCAAGTTTCTAGGCTCACTTCCATACCCTCTCACTCCGAATACCGTGGTTCGGACTTTTTACATGAAAAGTAAGCACACCCTTCTTGGATATTAGATTAAACATATTAAATTCTTTCTATATCAGTAACAGGTCTGTATTATAGGCAGCCTTTTCTTAGGTACACGAGTTTCATTATTTAATTAGTTTTTTCGGGATTATAAGCTATTTATTTGAGGTCACGTCTAGACCATTCAAACAACTCCCCTTTTATGCGAGGGCCCTGAGAAATCCGTGAGACGGCAGTCTAACCCATCTTCCCGTAGGTAAGTCGCCCGACGTTCGCTCCTGTTTCCCCCCCCCCCCCCCCCCTTTTCCCTTTTTATCATATGTTATCTATATTTCCCAAAAATGGGGATCGAGTTTAGTTTTCGCTAACGTAAAGGAGGCCTGCCCATCCTTATAAGTATTATTAAAGAGTCTCAACCCATCCTTCCCGTAGAGAGGCTTCGACGGGGGTGTCCCGCGCCTTCCTCTCCAGGCCACATGGTCTTGTGAATCCCCACACCAACTCATTACTCTCACATTTTCTTTCCTATATATATATTCAATGTATACCTATAGTGCTCAGTTGATACGGACATAGGTGGTAATTCTAAGAATGATTTATTGAGGAAGGTTTATGCTCATTAGAGCTTAGCTTCATTTTTACAGGGAGAATTTCCCCTATCAGGTGTAAGGTTTTTCTTTCATCCCATTAGAGTTTTTCCGGTGTTTGGTTAACCCTTATATGTTGTATGTGATCTCAAGCAAGAGACATACTATTTCAGTATGAATAATAGGATGATGTTTTCAAATATAGGTCTTGTGTTTATAAAAAACCCCAGGTGATTATTCTGTGTTAGGACAGTAATTCCCCACACTTCCAAAAGAGTCAGCCTTACTCGGTATAATTCCACGTATCAATCACGACTACCAAGATAAATCTAATCTTAATATTATTCAAACGCGCCCAGGGAGTAACCCAGAGAACTACTCGCCTGAGCTGGTGGCAGCCCCCCTTAACTCATACCCTGTTTCCTTTAACCTAAAACCCTACCCCTTCCCCTTTAAATACATCCCCCATTTCAGTACTCTCCGCAGTGAGAAGTGTTCATACTATAATCACATAGTGAAGTCATAAGACTAAGTTAAATCCTCCATTCAAGTTGTAATCAAATGAAAAATCATAATCAATTAATATCATTTAAGTAACATTGACCAGTTATAAACTCCCCATAGGAGTTACCAGCAACACGCTGGTAGTTTTGCGGTGGGATTTTTTTTTGTATCGGTCATAAGATACAATAAGTTTTAAAGATTTCAAAACCTATAAAAACCCTGAGAACACACTGGTAGTTTAGCGGTGGGATTTTTTTTTGTATCGGTCATAAGATACAATAAGTTTTAAAGATTTCAAAACCTATAAAAACCCTGAGAACACACTGGTAGTTTTGCGGTGGGATTTTTTTTTGTATCGGTCATAAGATACAATAAGTTTTAAAGTCTTTTCAAAACCCACAAAATTCTGGCAACACACCACCACACTTGTCCACACAGCACACCACCTCAAAAGTGGATCTTCATGTGGCTGGCAATATCACTCTTTGTCTTGAAACACTTGCCACAAACATCACATTTGAACTCCCTCAAACCACTGTGTCTCAAGGTGTGTGTGGTGAGGGTAGACTTCTGAGTAAATCTTTTCCCACACTCCAGACATTGGTGATTCTTAACACCACTGTGTGTCAGGGTGTGTGTGGTGAGGTCAGACTTCTGAGTAAATCTTTTCCCACACTCCAGACATTGGTGATTCTTAACACCACTGTGTGTCAGGGTGTGTGTGGTGAGGTCAGACTTCTGAGTAAATCTTTTCCCACACTCCAGACATTGGTGATTTTTAACACCACTGTGTGTCAGGGTGTGTTTGGTGAGGTCAGACTTCTGAGTAAATCTTTTCCCACACTCCAGACATTGGTGATTCTTAACACCACTGTGTCTCAAGGTGTGTGTGGTGAGGTCAGACTTCTTAGTAAATCTTTTCCCACACTCCAGACATTGGTGATTCTTGTCACCACTGGGTGTACTCAGGTTGTACAAGTGCTTCATGTGAATCTTCACGTGGCTGGCAATCTCACCTTTTGTCTTGAAACACTTGCCACAAACATCACATTTGAACTCCCTCAAACCACTGTGTCTAAAGGTGTGTGTGGTGAGGTTAGACTTCTTAGTAAATCTTTTCCCACACTCCAGACATTGGTGATTCTTAACACCACTGTGTGTCAGGGTGTGTGTGGTGAGGTCAGACTTCTGAGTAAATCTTTTCCCACACTCCAGACATTGGTGATTCTTAACACCACTGTGTCTCAAGGTGTGTGTGGTGAGGTCGGGATTTTAGGAAATCTTTCCCCCCCACCCCCAAAACATTTGGTGATTTTTAAAACCCACCACTGTGTGCCCGGGGTTTTGGGGGTGAGGTCAGATTCAGAGTAAAATTTTTTCCCCCCCAAAAAGACTTTGGGGGATTCTTAACCCCCACTGGTTTTAAAGGGTGGGGTGGGTGAGGCTAGATTATCTTTAAATCTTTTCCCCATCCGGGACTTTGGTGTTTTCTTAACCCCCAACTTTTGTGTCAGGGTGTGGGGTGGGGGACAGACTTGCGATTTAAAGTTTTTCCCCCCACACCCCAGACATTGGTAAACCCTTTACACTTTTTGGGTCGGGGGGGGGTGTTGGGGTGGGGGGCTAGTTTATAAATAAATTTTTTCCCCACACTCCAGACTTTCATGTTTTTTTACCCACTGGTTTTCGGGGGTGTTTTGGGGGGAAAGGTCGGGACTTGCGGAAAAAATTCTTTCCCCACCTTTTGCCCATTCAGCCCCCTTTGGGCCCCCCACTTTTGTGTCGGGGTTGGTTGGGTGAGGCAAAATTTGCGAGAAAAATTTTTTCCCACACCCGGGACTTTTCCTGACCCTTTGGGGACGCCATGTTTTTGTCAGGGTGGGGTGGGGTGAGGGCAGATTGTGAGTAAATCTTTTCCCACACCCCAGACTTTTTCATGCCCTTGAAGGGTCACTGTGTGTCAGGAAATGTTTTTCAAGCAGACTTTTTGACTGTTTTGATTTACTACTTTGTGACAAAAAAAACTGCCTCTCTCCTTTTGGGCCGGGAGCGCCCCCTTTCCCAGGTGATTCTTGCCACCCTCGGGCCCTTTCCCCACGGGCTGAGGAAAGGACTGCTGCGGGCTCCCGGCCCAAAATGGGGTGCTCTCCCTCCGCCACGCCCCCAAAAACCGCAGAAATACCCGCGGCACAAAACAGGGGCGGCCGGTCCTGCAGGAAGCTTTAGGGATGGGGGCCGGGCGAGGTCCCTTTTTTTTTAATTTGGGCACCCAGAACCCCCAGCTGGGACGTGCCTCACCCCCTTTTCCCCCGTGGTCACATCAGCCCCACAGGAGCCAGTGGGACTGTAAACCCTAAACCCAACCAGAGAGCCAGCGGGGGATGGACCTCACCCCCTGAAAAAATTGGTCACAGCCCCACCCCCAGAGAGCCAGTGGTACGTGACCTACCACCTGAAACCCCAGTGGTCACAGTTAGGACACGGGAACGTCAGGGTTGGGGTTAAATTTTTTTTTTTGCTTTTGTTTCAAAACAAATTCACATAAAAAAAAAAGTTATTTGCCCCCAAAAAAAAAGGTTAGCAGTTTAAAATTTAGAAAAAAAATAAAAACTCCCCAGAAAAAAAAATTTTTCCCGGACATGTTTACACTAGGCCAAAAAATTGCCCAAAAATTGTAAAGTGTGGTTTTTTTCACCTTAATAGTTTAAAAAAAAACCCTTCTCTTAAAAAACTTCCGTCGCAAATCACTACTTTGGGAAAGAATAAGCCCTTTAAAAAAAAAAAAAGGGGGGGAGGGGTATAGGAAAATTTTAAAAATTTAAAACAAACCCTTTTAAAAACCCCCCCCTTTAGACCCCACTAACCAAAACCTATTCCCACGTTTTAAAACCTCCTAACTAAACCCAAAAATCGGGGTTTAAAGGGCGGGGACTTCCCCGGTGTTTCAGAGAAAAAAGAAAATTTTTTTCCCTTGGCCGAATAGATGTTTGTTTTATCCCCCATATTTTTATTTTGGGAAAAAACCCTTTATACCCCTCCTTCCTTTTAAAAAACCCGTTTTTAAACCTCCGCAAGTAGTGTTTGGGTTTTTTATTATCATTTTTTACTACATTACTACTACTCCCTAAAAACCCCCAATTTACTACTACTACAAACCACAAATTTTAATATACTATACTACCATTGCCGAAAATAAGGGGACACCACACCTTTGGGCCCTCTCTTTAAAAAACAATAACCCATTTTTTCTCCCCTTTGTCACTTTCTCGGATTTATGGTTCATGGCATACCCTTTATTTCCCCCTTCCCCGGGGCCCCTTTCCATGGGGGGCAAAACCCCCGTCTTTAAGGTTTTTAATGGACAAAACAAGGGCTGAAAAAAATAAGCAACATGGCATCCCCAGCGGATGTCAACACGCGCCCGGGGACGAAAATCAGCGCCGAGGCCACAACACAGGATCCCAGCCCTTCATTAAAATTTATAAACAAAAAATAATAAAAGGAACACCCCCGCAAATGTACAATGATCAAAAATACCCCCAACGTACCCCCTCAAAACCCCCAAATTAAATAACAAAGAAAAAAAGGGGAAATTCAAGGCGGGGAAAAATTTTGGACGAATTCATGCGCAATTTTTACAATTTCCGTCCACAAAAATTTCCTTTTTAAAAACTAACGTTTTAAAAAAAAAATAGGGAACCCCTATGGGGGGGAACACAAAGTAAAGGGATGCAGTTTAAAAAAAACAGTAAAAGATCCTATTTTTTGGATTTTAGCATTTAAAAAAAGTCGGTTTGGGTTTTTTTAAAAGGGAAACCCGTAAAAATTTTAAAGCACTGAGGGGGCCCGTTTTTTCCCCTAAGCACAGGAAAAAAGGGTGCAGAACGCAACAAACAAAAAAGAGTTTGGGAATAATTTGGGCCCAAACACAGAAAACCCAAAACCATTTCAACTACAAGGAAGAATATCCCCGAGAAAAAATACCCAACAAAACAAAAAGCCCAAAAGGTTAAGATCTGAAAAAAGAAATCAACGCTTTTTGGCCCCAGGGGTTAATCCCAAAAAGGGGATGGGGAAAATAATCAAAAATATTTTGGAAACAAACAAAAATCCTCCAAAATTTGATGTAGAAAAAAAATTATGATACGTAAAGGAAAAAAAAGGATGGCATTACTAACTAAAAAAAAAAAAAAAAAAAAAAAAATTCAATAGGGGTATCAAAACAGCCTTTTTGGGCCCATCTTTTTTAAAAGGTTTCCCGGGAAAATAAAAAAAATTCCATGTATAGAGCAAAAATTTTTAGGCCAAAGGAAAAAATTTGTCAGTGTTTTTAGAAAAAAAACGGCAGTCCCCGTCCCCTTTTTTCCGCCGTATCTTTAGGAAAAGGGGGGCCGTTCTTTAGACACTGCTATCCTAAAATCGCTTACAAGTTTTCCGCGGGAAAGGGGAGAGCAGAGGCCCATGAGGTAAAGAGGGAAAAAAGAGTGTGGGGGTGTGGGCGATATTTAAAAAGTTTAATTAAAAGGGTTGCAAAGGCCCCTACTGCGCATGCGCGGGGGGGCGTGGAAAAACCCAAAAATATCAGGTAAAAGGGAAAAATGTCTAAAACAGTTAAACAATGCTACCTTCACCAAAAAGAGGCCCTCCCAAAATAGGTAAAAGCCTCCCCTATTTCTGTCATTTAAAAAACTCGCCCAAAAAGTGGTGTTGGGCATGAAAATAGTTTGGTTCTTAGTGTTGCCGCTTTTGGCCCCCTCCCCCCACCCCCACCACCGCCCCAAGCCAGTAATATGGCAAATTAAAGTCATAAATGATAAGGGGTCCCACCCCTTAAGGCTGCCAGGGTAGAAGAAGACTTTAACAAACGCTTTTTACCCCCCAAAGCCCAGGGTTAGAATTAAAAGGACAAACCGGGGTTTTTGGGGCCACCTGGCACAAGTGCAAAGGGGAAAGAGGGGCCCCCTGGCAGGGTTTTTGCTCCTGTTTGTTTAAAATACAGTAACGGGCCCGCCCTTTAAAAATTTGGTGTCCCTTGAATAATCAGTATTGTACAGGGGGGGCTAAGTTTTTTGTACAAAACAACGGTTATTTTGTGTAAATCATAAACAGTTCAACCCATCCAAGTCGGAGGAATTTCGCGGGAAAGGGGGCAAGAAAAAAAAGGATATTTAACCCCGGGAAGAATACAAGGGTTTTGTGTCATTATCGACAAATATGTTCCTTTTTGAATACTTTAAATTGTATTAGTGCCAAGGAATTAACCCGAAGGATTTCCTAGTTAAAGAAAAAAAAGCCAGGCATCCCCCGCGGATGTAGCGATTCAAACCCGTAACCCTTTGGCCCCAGTAGCTACCTGCACAAATACGCACTGGGAAACACTGCTCCCTGGGTGGGTAGGGTTAACAAATTTATACCCCAAATTTTTATCGGGTAAAAACATGTGGAAACATTGAGCGTGGGGTAGTAAAAAGTGAAACATGAACAATTTTAAGTGAAGTGCCTAGCTAGAAACAAACCCCCCCGTAACTGAAACAAATGCTCCCCGGGGGAACAGTTGTTTTACAATATAGTTCCCCGTTACCCAAATTTGATCCCTTTGGGGGAAAACGTAATATTTTCAAAACAATATTCCCCCTGGAGCAGTTTTTTCAGTAAAGCCTAATGGGAGGGTACGTAAAATTTTTCCAGGGGAAAAGGGACCCCGCGCGGGAAAAGTTTATTTTCTACTTTTTTTACTATTACAAATTTAAGTTTCCCCCGTTTTTTCCAAAGGGTCGAATTTGATAAAATTTTCAAATTTAAAATTCACCCCCGGGAAACAATTTTTGCTGTGCGTAAATTTTTGAGGGTAGTACTGGGGCCCCAAAGGTAGGGTGAGATCGTTTCACCGGGGAAGGGCGACACAGAAAAAGACATAAATTAAAAAAGTAAGAAATTTCAACGTCTGGTTTTTTTGTTTATTATCGACATGTTCCTCAAAGGGGCCCATTCCCAAAAGTTGTAAAAAGTATCGTTCTTTTATAAGGAGTATTTTAAAATTTTTCAAAAGCCGCGGTAATTTTAAAAATAAAAAGGAGGTTTTTGGGGGGGGGCAAAACCCCCCAGTAAGGTTTAAAGGGTTTGTAATAAATGCAAGGTTAGGTTAGTTAACTAGCAGAGTAGTTTGGGGTGAAAAGGGCGCAACGCCCCCGTTAGGTTAGGAAAGTATTGGGGACAGCCGTTTGTTTTGGGATCAATCCCAAATAGGTGTAACGGAAACAAAAAAGTCTCAGAAGTTACTTAGCCAGGGGATAAATAACGGTACAATGGAAATGTTTCCCCCCTGTTTTTAAAACGGGTCCCAAAAAAAAGTGTGATGTGAAAAAAGTAAATTTAATTTTTATGGTTTTTTTTTTCATTTCAGGGAAACCGGGAAGTGGAGGGTACTGCATGGGTTGCTTGCGATTTCCTGCCAGAAATGGTACCATCTGCTGTGAAGGAATCTACCCCCGAGGGTAACCTGAAGGGCTACGACAGACATATTTCAGCAAAAAAAGTTTTCGGTAAAGGGTATACAATGACGCCTTAATGAGTCCCCAATTTTTCCCCTGCACATAAAAAACCCGGGAAAAATAGAAAAAATTTTATTCTCGAAGGAAAAAAAATTTTTCAGTAGTGGGAAAACTAATTATAAACCCCTGGGAATATAAAAATCATGGGACCCTACTCATGCTTTAACCCGCCAAAAAACCCTTTTTGGGATAACCAGGCTAGTTAACATTAGGAACATTTTAAAAATTTAAAAATTTTTTGGATAACCCTACACCCCAGAAGGAAAGGGTTTTAATTAAAAAAAAAAAGCAGCAACATCATAAAATGAGGTTTAATTTTTCTCTTTGGAACAAATTTCCCCACAATTTATTTATCATTTCTCTCTAAAAAACCCTTTGGGAAACTAGCTTGTTTTCCCTGGGGGTCTAAGCTTCCCCAGACAAGCCCCACAAAAAAAATAGGGGTGTTTCCATTTTCCCCCCTGAAACTGTTATATATAAAAAACATTTTATATAAAAAAACATATATAAAATTTTTTATTTTTAATTTTTATTTTTTTATATTTATTATACTTGATTTGGGAAACACAAAAAAGAAAGTGAAGGTGAAAAACAATTTTTGTATTGGTCCCCATTTTTTTTTCTACAAACCCATGCATTGTCTTTTTTGTGATTTCCCAATGGAAAATGAACTATTATTTCCTTTTCCAGGGTTTTAGTATCTGCCGATGTACAGCTGTGTTTGTCCCTACTACAGTCGGCGCAAAATACTTAGGACGCCAAAAGATTTGGGGGCGGGAATAAACGTCCTTAGCTGTTTTGACAATTCGGTTGGACGCGATTGAATTGTTTTACGTTTTTTGTATATCTGGCAGTGTGTTTAGGTTTCTGCTGTAGATTCCCTCGCTCCTGCCCGCTCTGTATCTTTCCAAGTCATCATAGGAAGAGGTTGTTGTGTTTGGTTCCCCAAAACCTTCCTACACCCCATTTGCCCCTCCATCTTCTCCCCGCCTTCTCAGGTTTTAATAAAGCATTATACCGGGCAAATCTCTATCAATTGTGAAAAAGACACATATAGTAACCTTGTATCGAAGTGGGAAAACAATTGGCCAGATAGCGAGGGAGATGTGTGTTTCCAAACATACCGTCTCGGTGTGGTGCAGGCGGGCGCAAGATGGTGAGTTAAGAGACTGTTTTGGCTGGAAGAAAGGGTCAGGGCGGCCAAGAAAAAACTTCAAAGAAGACTGATCAATGCTCAAAATGATTATTGACATCAACAAACCTTATGAGCAGTTGATCAGTCTCTTTGAATTTTTTCTTTGTCTGCTGTCATCTAAACTCCATTTACCTTTGCCTTTTTACGCTGAAATTTGTTGTTTTATATATTTGCCTAAATTCAACTTTTTTCCACCACTCTGCTTATTTACTCACCGAGACTTTTGTGGCATTAGTTAACACAGTCCGCCGCGTGAAGGCTGCCACAATGGACTGCACCATCGCTTTTGTAACCCAGAAGGAGGTCCTGGCAAGTGCCGAAAAGAGAACATTCATCGCCACATAGCTACAGGGTAAATAAGATGTAAAGAGCATATATACCACTGTTCTGTACCACAGTGGTCTATGATCGAAGTTTCACTGACTAGTATAAATAAATGACCTACATGAGAAAATAATAGACTTGTGTTTTGGTGACACTATTTTCAGGGTACCACATTCATCGCCACATAGTACATGGTAAATAAGATGTAAAAGAAGATATATACCATGTATAGTGGTCTATGATCGAAGTTATCACTGACTAGTATAAATAAATGACCTACATGAGAAAATAAATACTTGTGTTTTGGTAAACACTATTTATCAGAGTACCACATTCATCGCCACATAGCTACATGGTAAATAAGCTGTAAAGAAGCATATATACCACTGTATCTTACCACAGTGGTCTATGATCGAAGTTATCACTGACTAGTATAGTTTAAATGACCTACATGGGGAAAATAAATACTTGTGTTTTGGTGACACTATTTATCAGGAAACCCAAAATATCGCCGTAACAACGATAAATAAGGTTGCGCTTTTCCGCGCGTGCGCAGTAGGGGCCATGCAACCTTTTATATTGGCAACTCTTTATACCGTCACAGCGGACGTAAACCCTAGACTCCGCCCCCCTATAACAACATGTCTTTATCTCCTAAGTAATGATTTGCCACGGTAGTTCATAAAGAGAAGGGTTTCCTAGAAGCCATTAAGGTCAACAGAAACCACACTCCTAATTGTGTGTGTGTGGTGTGGGGAGAGAGAGAGAGAGGAGAGAGAGAGAGAGAAATTTGGGTGGTCGTGTCAAATACTACCGCTCTATCAGATAACTACTGTTCACTCACAGAAATATCAACATGAGGGACTAGTGTGCTGTTTTGTGCCTGGTGACCGCCATTTATGCCATGAGAGAGAGAAAAGGCAGGGCAAATAAGGCAAAGACGCGTTTGTACCCAACGCAGGCAACCCACAAGCCTGCACACAAACACAACACACCCACTCCTTGCTCTCTCCCTGCACACACTTATACCACCACACTGCGCTTACCTGACACCCACACCACCACAGCCAAAACACCAGCTAGGACCTACAAACACCGCCACGGCCTACACACCACAAACAATGCACGTTGCCTTAGCCTGACTTCTTCTTCTTCTTCTTGTGACCTTTTCTGCTTCTTAGCGCTTTGTAGGTCGTCTGTCAAGCTCGGGGTCGAACTTGACATTATCTTCCTTCTTTGCCCCTCTGTAGCCGTTTCTTTCCCCCCCAACCTGTGGGGAGAGAAGGGCACAGCAGGGCAGTATAGACACAGACATAAGTCCTCCTAGCAACTCCCCTCCTACACGTCCCTTTTACATTCCCACGCAAGCTTTCTCCCAAGCCTGCTTTCAAAACACCCGAGTTATTTCTACTATTTTCCTTCTCTCTTCATGACTCCCACACAGTCCTAGAAGTAAGGACTCCCCCATCCACCTCGTGTATCCTCCTTCCCATTCACCGTCTCCTATCCTCCTAATAGGGACTGTATCAGCCTCCTCCCCTCCTGCTCCTATCTGCCACACTCGAGCATCAAGTGGGGCCATAGTTTGCCTTGTTCCTCTACAGAAGCTACAGGCCTGCTGGGCCTGCCCATCCCCACTCCTAGCCTTCACCTCTAGTGTTCCTGGCCTTGCCTTCACCAACAGTCTGCTTCCCCAATCACCCGCAGGCCAGGCAAGTGCCTCAGGCTTCTCTTTCCTACACTACCAAACCAAACACATTCACCACCAAGATACCTCACTCGCGGTCCCTTTCCCAAAGAAACTTCTGTTATCCGTACGGTGGCGCCATCGTGCGGCTGGGGGTTAAACTAGTCTGCTGGCCCCATTCACTTGCTGCATATGACCAAAGAATATTCACTTCAACTCTTCGCCATTTTAAAAATTTGCCAGTCAACATTTACCATGAAACATATCAAATAGAAGCGCAATATTTATTAAACTTTCCATTGCTAATTTAGTTTTCTGATAAAAGAATTACAACCATGCATACATTACCGTTAACAAATAAATAACCTCCCAACGGGTAATTTTCCCGATTGATGATGTTATTTATTCACTTCTATATTTCGTTTTCTGATCAATGAATTAGGGAACCCTGCATAAATTAGCGTTAACTAAATAAATAACATCATCAATCGGGAAAATGACAGATTGATGATTTTATTTAGTTAGTTAACGTAATTTATGCATGTTCTAATTCATTATCACAAAACGAAAAAATATCAATGGAAAGCTAATAAAATTGCGCTTCTATTGATATGTTTCATGGTAAATTTAATGATGACTCGCAAAGTTTTTAAAAGGCGAAGAGTTGAAGTGAAAAAATAAGTTCATGCATTTCTTCAGTCTCGTAATGACATTTCTTTAGCGTGTTTTTCTGTTTTTATTTGATAATATTATAGAACAAAACATTACGAAGATATAAAATTATATGATATATACTGATAAAGCATAGTGTATATGATTGTCATTGATAGTCCTATGCAGCAAGTGAATGGCCAGCAGACTGTTAACTCCTGCAGCACGGCGGGGGTCGTGTTGAAGGGTCGGTGGACAGCTGTTGAATGTCTTTGGGACCACTTTAACGTGGATTTATCCTCCATACCCGCTCTCCACCTAGCTAGTCCATGTCTTCTATTCTTATCTTCACCTCCCTTTGGGTTTTTATCCTTCCCAGGTTACTACTAGGTTTTCCTCCTTTCCACCTCTCTAATTCCCTATAGTCCTTGAGCCAGACCAAAAGTAATGCTCCGGCGGGGGGAGTAATTTCATTATGATTTCCATTAGACCAATGTCTCAAGTGTCAGAAAATGCATGATGGACATCTGAGAACGGTAGCTTAGTGCCCGGATGGACGCCATCTTTGAAACACCCAGCTCGAAAATGCCCATTTTGGTGGGGTACATTGTTGCACGTGTATCTGGACTTCTATACTAGCTATTCGATGTGCGTTGACGGACTAAATATACGTCCAATGTGTACCGTCTAAATAAAAATAATTGAAGCATTTTGTTATAGACATTATTATTATAAACATCAATTATCGAAAAAAAATCATATATTTTTTTCAATATTTTATTATTAGACTTGTACTTTTTTTAAAAGTGAAACAACACTTGGTATGATTTTCAGACAAAATTATGCATTTTGCTACACCATGGATCTGGTCTATAAAAATAACTCAACAAGTACAACATATCATCCACCAACGAGTTTTACAACAAATATATGTAAAGAGGCCTAAATGACTTGGCCGCCGCTGGCATTAAATCTATTCTGACGATAACGCAGTTCGGAATGTCGTACGGAGGAAAAAGGATTTTAACACCATAACGATCCTCTAATAAGCAGGCGGAAATTGTTACATAGGATCTGCAACTTTGGTGGCATCTTGAATTTCAAAATGGCCGCCAATTATATTAATTATTCGCCCATTGGATAGAGTTGGAAAAAGCAACGACGTATAGGAGCTGATTTTAACACCATACGATGTTATTTCCTAATAAGCAGGGCGCGGAGAGTATCATTGTAACATGTCATGTTTTAGTCAAATAACACACCGGTATGAAAGATCACCAAATTATACATTTGCTCACGTTTTATCTGTCTATAAAGCTTTTCAGGCATTTGGGCCTGCTTAATACTAGAGAACAACATATGCTATACAATTACAGTGTGCACCACATACGAAGAAAGCTGATGCAGATAAAAGGCAACGCAGAGGTAGGGCCTGCACAGTGAAAAAAAAGTTAATCTCAATAAAAAGTCGCCATCAGAGTTCAATTTGGCATCCTGATCCAGCAGGGTGCATCACATCCTGCACCATGTTGTCGCATCCCTGCCTTACACACAACAGTGCACGGCTTCAACCTTCAGTATGCAGGAGCAAAATCTGACGGTCGCACCACGTCCTTCTGCCATGTGCATGAGACTAGATTCAGACGACATCTGGAGCTGGTAGACACCTGCCATCCATCGGATTTTGAGCGAACAACCATCATCGAGTTTCCCAGCCCCCCACGCCATGTCCTGCTGATGGGTGCTAGGGACGATCCTGGCAGGTTTTCAAGGCTGCGTCGCCAGATAGCCGCCCTGATAGTTGCCCTAAGCGGGATGCTGTCATACAAGGCTATCTTCCACAAGGCGCAATTGTCCAGATTCGACTCTGGTGCCCTTCTTTGCACTAGAAACATGTGAATAACGGAGTGAATTAGGCACACGACGATCTTCGTGTTTTCCTGGCGTACAGCTGACATTAATCCAATACGTGAAGCCTGCGAATGCTATTGAAGACGTCTTGTTGGTACCATGTATTCCCACTAAGATCCAGATCTGTGAATGCTTGAAGATACGATCATTTCGCAGTTGCACAGCGTAAAGAAACAGCCTTTATCTTTCCTTGCTACACAGCCAGAGCACTAACAGTGGTGCACACCAGCTCCTGCGCTGAAGCCCTGGCAATGCACGCAAACATTGCTCCCAGATCCAATACGCGCGGCCAACTTTCCAACGTCAATCATTCTGACTCGAACCTTTTGTTCCGTCGTCCTGATGAAGAGCTGACTATCGATGGTTTTCTGCATGAGATGAGACTGATGATCAGAACGGTCGGGTGTCATCTGCCACTAAGAGGATCGCTTGTAGTGGGTAGCGCGTGCTTTGAGGTGCAGAAACATACGCGTGTCTGCTTCCTCGTGGCTACTACATTCGAGTGCTTGCCACACAACTTCACAACCTAGTCGCGGGTCCAATACCAGACATTTTCACGAGCACAGGTGACATACAGTTGTTCTGTTGCCTAGCTTTCTCCCGATTTGTTCATGTTTCCCCCACGACTCCGCCAGAACAAAAAGAAACACAACCAGTTTTTTCCTTTGTCCTGGGCTGTGCAAGCAAGGAGTGACAGGCCCCGCCAGTTCATGATTTGTGTGCGCGGGTCGATCTGCGCTGGAACAACTGATGCCGTTCATTTTGAACCGCGGTTCACGGACGCATCAGCTTCTTTGATGGATTCTTTTTCTGTGTATGTGTCAAACAGACACATCGATGTGCTCACTGCCATTGACCACGTGTCATAATGAAAAAAAGACGCTTGTCTCAGCAAGGACATGCGTCACTGATAGTTCTTCGAACGTGTCGTTCTCGCCATGCATCTTTTGTATGAGAGCCATCCGCATCAATTATTGTTTGCACGTTACGCTGTCAACGTTATCGGCTGGTTCCACAAAGACCTTCCCGATGTGTTTCGCAAGTGCAACTTTGTTCGTTTATTTTCATTGACTCCTCAAACGGTCGTTTGCCAAAGACCATGGTAACGGCCCTAGTGGTCACAAGGACAAGTTGCATGTCGAGGTTTCTTGTCTTGGCGATGAGTATCATGGTGCTAAACAGTTGTTCTGTCAGCTGCTCAGGACGGATCTCTTGTTTGTGGCCTTCACAAACTTTCTGCTTGAATCTTCCAAAGGTCTTCAAGGGGAGCTTTCATTCTTCACTGTGTTCATAAAAGACATGTTCCCCTCTTGTAAGACGTTTCTGGTGAAGCGTTTGATTACGCCCGCTTCCCCCATTTTGCAGGGGGCCGTTGGGGGGGGGAGGGTGTAGGATTAAAAAAGAACAAGTCACTCCCTCGCAGCGGTCCGCTCCGGTAGAGTAATACTGAGAAGACATGACGGGGGAAAATCGCGAATGGATTGTCCAGTCCATGTTTTCCAGTAGATCACAGGGGGGGATAGCCTGTTACGCTCAACAGACTCATCACGTTTGATAGCGAGAAGTAAGACAAGTCAGGTGCTTGGCGTGAGATGTGTCCGCTGAGCTATTCACATAAGGATAGTTTTTTTTCTCGTAGTTTTGCCTCCGTGCAGCAGCCCGGGGGGGGAAAATTGGTACTTGCAGTTAGATAAGTATCGTGCACACGTCGCCCCTTGTTCGAGACTAAAAAAAACTCGTGTTCCTCCAGCTGTTTGCGTATCTTTTTGTTGACTGTATTCTGTCTGTTGTCTGTCAACAGCGCTTCTGGCAAATGGCATTCCCTGTCTAAGCTATGTAACGGAGAAGTAGCCTGATTGAATGCCTGTACAACTCGGGGCATGTTTCGTGGAGGTGCGTCTCTGTGGGTGGGCATAGTACACTGGGTAGATATCTACCATAGTTCACTCTTGCATTGCGGAAAACGACCAAGGATCACCTCTTCTGCTGAACACAAGCCAAGTGAAGCATCCAGTCGCCTTCTCTTCCGCACGAATCAACCCCAGCATCACCCCCAGTTCACACTTTTAGTTCTACACCCACCCCCGCCCCCCCCCCCCCCCTCAGAAATGAATCAGTCGGTCACTCGCAGTACAAATCTCAGACTGAGACATATAGAAATATAGAATATAGATATAGATAGACTGACGTCAACTTTCGGGCTCTAAGTTCTGTGGTTGGATTATCGCGGGGAAATTCCAACTGACATAGTTTTCGGTTTGTGGAAGTTTGCGTAGGGCCCTTTTCAATTATATTTTTGTGTAACAACGCTCGTGCGTGGATGATATGTTTTAGTTTGAGTTATTTTTTATAGACTCGCCCAACAGGATGCAAGGACAGATAAACTGTGTAGCACAATGCATAATTTTGGCAAATCATACAGTGTTGTTTCACTAAAACAAAAGTACAACGTCCGTAATAATCAAAATATTGCAAAATATATGATTTTTTTCGATAATTGATTTTTTTAATTAATTACTATAAAAAATGCTTCATATTATTTTTTATTTATACGGTAACCATTGACGTATATTAGATCGTCAACGCGCACATACGCTAGCTACGTATAAGAAGTCCGAGATACACGTGGCAAACAAAAAATGTACCCCACCAATGGGCAATTTTTTCCGCGCTGGGTGGTTTCAAAGATGGCGTCCCACATCCGGGCACTAAGCCGCCCGTTCTCACGATGGTCCATCATGCATTTTCTGATACCTGAGATATGCCTAATGGAAAAAAAAATCATAATGAGAATTATCTGCCCCCCGCCGGAGCCTTCACTTCAAAATATGCGCCGGTTTGGCTGCTCAAGGACTAACACTATTGCGACATCATGACACCAGCCCCCAGACGCCAAGACCCCCCTTTTTTTTTTTTATTTTTTTTTTTTTATTTTTTTTTTCCCCCACCCCCCCCTCGGGGGGTCAGAAGCTGGACACAAAAAAAGCCGAACCGCCAGTGTAGAGCCTTAACACATGTCGGATTCTCATCGATGCCTTCTAGTTGTCTTGTGATCTGTGGATGCTGCGGCCTGCCTGTAGTGGCTGGCACTGCTAAAGAAAAACAAAAAAACACAAAACACACTCCTGCGGTCTTGTGTCGTGTGCTACATTGAGGTCAAATTACGTCCAATTCTAACCACAGTCGATGATCGCATAACAAGAAGAGGACGAATCAGTAATTGGTGTGCGGTGCAGTCGAGTACACTATTCAGCCAGTGTATCTTGAATATATAGCACATCCTTTGTCTGCTTCTTTACCTGTGTTCACATGTAAAGTCCTAACTGAATTTTTGCTTTTTCGATTTTGCAGCGATACTTTATTCGTGAAATTATTACGGTTGGACGTATGTGGTGTGTAAACTGAACTTAGTATGTGAATTCTCATAGTTTTCATTATAGATATTTAGCATCAGATAATTGGATCCATTACAAACTCAATAGTCGCTGTTGTAGGCTATTAAGAACAAGAGGACAGAATTCCGTATTGGTGGCCTGTGCATCTTGACTCACACAAGTGACAAGTAGTCATACTTGAACACTCCTTACTGCTCGTTGTGTGGAACCTGTCCCCTTAAAACATGTGAGGGACATTGACAACGTTGTTTTGGAGATGTAATATTTTGTTATGAAATATTTTCGTATACAATGTAGATAGAGGATATTCGGCCTCAGGAGGGAGAGGATGAGGTGAACGAATAAGACAAGGAAGAAGGAAAACACGCGTGGGAGGTAATCTCATCACGACCTTCTTTGGGGGCCTTTTATAAAACATTTCCAGGCTACGACAACCGGGAAAGTCAAATTTGATTTGCTCTTCCAGAAGAGAGAAATAGATCAATACATAATATTAAATGCGGGAGGTGGGAGAGAGTATAGAGAAAGAGATGAGAGAGAGACGGGGAGAGAGAGAGAAGAGAGCCGGAGAGAGAGAAGAGAGAGGAGAGAGAGAGAGAGAGGTGAAAGGAGATGAGAGAGAGAGAGGAGGAGAGAAGAGAGCAGAGAGAGAGAGAGAGAGAGAGAGAGAGAGAGAGAGAGAGAGAGAGTGTACGTATTATTTAACGATATGGTTCTCTCTCTCTCTCTCTCTCTCTTTTTCTTTCTCTCTCTCTCTCTCTTTTTCTTTCTCTCTCTCTCTCTCTGTGTGTGTGAATCTGCGTCCTATCCCCTGACAGTGTTCGTTAGAGTGGATTAGGCGGGTTTGTGGTGTTATTGTTCGCCCCTGTTGCTATCCTTGTTAGTGTTGCTGTCTTCGTCTTCTTTGCTACTGCTGTTCATTGTGATATTCCTTATCACTTCCTTATTCTCCATTTTCCTTCACCTCCTCTTAGTCCTCCTTATTCTTTCCGTAATCAACCACCACCACCACACCGTCGCCACCACCATTACCGCCACCATTAGCTGGGCACAACAATAGACGCGGCAATGTCGACGCGCGCCCAGGAGACCAGCCGCTTCATCAGTCACTGCCTGGGAGGGAGTGAGGTCCGTCTTGATCCCGGGAGTCATTCAAAACTCACTCCAAAATTATACAAATGCTGGCGGTGTGTTTTAGGGTGTACAGTACATCAAGCTTGGCACGTGAGGGGAAGGGAAGGGAAGGGAAGGAGGGAAGGGGGAAGGGAAGGAAGGGAAGGGATTAAGGAAGGGGGAAGGGAAAGGAAGGGAAGGGTGGGAAAGGGGAAAAAGGGAAAGGGGAAAAAAGGGAAGGGAAGGATATACGTACTACTATGTTGGAGGTGTCAATGGAAGATACGGAAAGGTTACAACTCTCTACCTGATCGTGTTGATTATACTGTTTTTCTTTGATATGCATATAAACACATTTTTTGATAGGAATCCAATCTCTCTTTTTTTTTTTTTTCTCTCTCTCTCTCTCTCTCTCTCTCTCTCTCTCTCCGTCCTCTCTCTTTTATTTTCTCTTTTTGTTTGTCTCCTCTCCTCCCTCCTCCTCTATCTCTCTGTTTAACCCCTTCTCTCTTTTTCTTTTTTCCCGGCTTCATCCGGCTCTTTCCCTCCTCTTCCTTTCCCAATTTCTTCTACTCCTCGTATCCTTTTCCTTTTTCAAAAAAAACCCCTTTCTCAAAAAAAAAACCCCCCCCCCTTTTTTTTGGGGGAAAGAAGGGAACCTGTTCTCATTTTTCTTCTTTATTTCCTCTTCCCCTTTCCCCCCCCCCCCCCTCCCCCCCCCCCCCCCCCCCCACCCCCAAAAAACCCAACACCCCTTGACCTCCCACATCCCCCCCCCTACCCCCCCCCACACCCACACCACCTTTTTAAAACCACAAATTACTCCTTGTTGTGGTTGGTGGTTCTCCATAAATTTGGTTTTTCCGGGCCCGGAAAATTCTTTAACATAAGAACAGAAAAAGGAGTAAAGAAGGGGAGAAGGAGAAGAGAGGGAAGGAGGAGAGGAGAGGAAAAGGGGTTTCCCTTGTTTCCCTTACCTTTTTGGGTTTTTGCCCCACACAAACACAAAAAAAAAAAAAACAGAACCAAACAAACCACAACCCACAAACAACAAAAACCACAACCACAAAACCCCACACACCCCACCCCACACACACACAACACACCAAAAACACACACACACCCCACCACACACACACCACACACACACACACACACACCAAAACCAAAACCCGTTCTCTCTCTTCTTTCTTCTCTCTCTCTTTCCTGAGTAATGAAGTGGAAGAGTGTTTGTGCATTTTTTGGTTTGATCTCCTCCTCCTCTCCTCCTCCTCTATCTCTACAATAAGGTTTAAACGCAAACAAAGCATTGACTCATTCGTATATGTTCGTGTGTGAAGGTGGCGCCGAACAGGGCTTTATAATGCTGCTTTTTAACTTAACACTGTAGCTGATTTGAATATACTATAACTCCTGTAGATCTGTATCACTGTATTTTATGAGAGAGAGAGAGAGAGAGAGAGAGAGAGAGAGAGAGAGAGAGAGAGAGAGAGAGAGAGAGAGAGAGAGAGAGAGAGAGAGAGAGAGAGAGAGAGAGAGAGAGAGAGAGAGTTTTCTCCATATTCGTTTCTTCAATATATTCCTTTATTTATAAGATGAGACCACACACACACACACACACACACACACACCCACCCACCCACCCACCCACCCACCCACCCACCCACCCACCCACCCACCCACACACACACACACACACACACACACACACACACACACACACACACACACACACACACACACACACACACACACACAGGGTACTCCGTTGTGTAGTGGTTAGCACGCTCGGTTCTCCATCGAGAAGTTTCGGGTTCGATCCCCGGGCGGCTCGGAGAAAAATGGGCGGTCTCCTTAAAACATAAGAACACAAGAAAATAAGGAAGCTACAAGAGACCGTGAGGCCTACACGTGGTAGTTCCTGTAAAACCCGAGCCACTGTCCTCCCAGCAGTGAATGGGTACCGAGTGTTAGCCGGGGGCTTGTGACCCGCCTCCCGGGGTGGTGGTTTCGGCCAACACTAAAACACTAAGGATGAATGATGGATGAATGGATGATGAATTTAGCTATGTAGACGGGGCCATACGAGTGTTGCTCAGGCCCTGTAAAATACAACTATATAAATACAACTAAATGAATACACACACACACACACACACACACACACACACACACACACACACACACACACACACACACACACACACACACACACACACACACACACACACACACACACACACACACACACACACACACACACACACACACACACACACACACACACACACACACACACACACACACACACACACACACACACACGACATTACCATAGCAAACTTGAGTGAGATTTGTTGGGATTCATTCAGAACCCTCATGTTTGGCCTCAGCTTGGTGAACCTAGTGACTCTCACACACTTTTCCCAGTCATCGGTCACGGTGATCAAGCTCTTTCCGGGTGGGTCACAGCTGGCAGTCACGATTCCAGCACCTAATCAAGATCGAGGGTAAATAACACGAACACTGTCAACAAACACGATCTTTCCATTAAACATTAATTCCACCATTTTATTATTTTTCTCTCTCTCTCTCTCTCTCTCTCTCTCTCTCTCGATGAAGCTAATGCTACAATTGTTTCAGTATGTGTATTTATTTACAAATGTATGCATGCATTTATAAACAAATATACAAATGTTGGCACGTGATATGTCGTTACGATAAATTAACAATATAACATTAAAAACGCAATCCCACACAGACAGAGTCGGCGTCTGTGTGTTGTATTGATACGGAATTTCAAGAATGGTCAATATTTCAATGCTTCACGCCATCAAAGACTTACGGCTCGCCAGTCCATCCCGGGAATATTGCGATGAATGTTATTTGATCGCCAGTGAACCGTGCGAGTATACCCTCTTTCTCTACCCTCCCTGCCTCCCTCCTCCCTCTCTCTACCCTCCCTGGCTCCCTCCTGCCTCTTTCTACCCTCCCTGCCTCCCTCCTGCCTCTCTCTACTCTCCCTGCCTCCCTCCTCCTCTCTCTACCCTCCCTGCCTCCCTCCTGCCTCTCCTTCTGTCCCTCTCCCAAGCCTCCACCTCCATTACCGACTCGGCTTTCCCCTTTTTTTTTTCTCTCTCTCTCTCTCTCTCTCTCTCCCTCTCTCTCTCTCTCTCTCTCTCTCTCTCTCTCTCTCTCTCTCTCTCTCTCTCTCTCTCTCTCTCTCTCTCTCTCTCTCTCTCTCTCTCTCTCTCTCTCTCTCTCTCTCTCTCTCTCTCTCTCTCTCTCTTCTCTTTCCTCCTCCTCTCCTCTCCCCTCACTTTGATTTTAAAATGAATATTCACGTCCTCATAAAATTTCCTTCATTAATATTATAAGGCCTTGATATACGTATCCTAGCGCTTCGTGTCCTGGTGGAACGCCGACGTGAGTTTCGACAGGGGATGCTTGCAGCCTATGTTGATCTCAAGAAGGCGTTTGACTCAGTGCATCGTGAGTCACTCTGGGATCTTCTGCGACTTCGAGGGATTCCTGCAAGGACTATTGGTTTGATAACTGGTCTGTATTCTGGGACTGAGAGTGCTGTGAAGTGTGGGGCAGGTGTATCCAGCTTCTTTCCTGTGAATACAGGAGTGAGGCAAGGGTGCGTCCTTGCCCCATCACTTTTCAACGCTTGTATGGACTGGGTATTGGACAAGGTTGTAGATCAAAGTGATTGTGGAGCATCCGTCGGCAACACCAAGATCACTGATCTTGTTTTTGCCGATGATGCAGTAATCTTTGCTGAGTCGCTGGAGGTCCTGGTGATGGCTCTCGAGGCGCTGCACGAGGAGGCAAAGCCTTTGGGACTTGAGGTCTCCTGGCTCAAGACCAAGGTCCAGGTATTTGGAGACTTACTAGATGAAGCAGTACAGTCTGTTCATGCGTGTGGCGAGGACATTGAGATCTTGGAAAGTTTTACATACCTTGGTAGCGCAGTCCATAATGACGGCGGGTCACGTCAAGAAGTCTTACGACGGATTGGCATAGCCCACGGTGTTATGGACTCGCTCAGCGGGGGTATTTGGCGTTGTCGGTACCTGTGCAGGAGGACAAAGATCCGGATCTTCAAGTCGCTTGTGATCCCTGTCTTACTCTATGGTTGTGAGACATGGACACTAAATAGTGACTTGAAGAGACGAATCAATGCCTTTGGTAATAAGTGTCTTCGCAGAATCATGGGGTATCGCTGGGATGATTACGTGTCAAATCAGCGATTGCACCGTGAGACTGAATCGAGGCCTATTACCTGCATAGTCTGTCAGCGCCAACTTCGGCTATATGGGCATGTGGCACGCTACCCTGAAACCGATCCTTCCCATCGGGTTGTATCTGTAAGAGACAATCCGGTGTGGAGGAGGCCAAGGGGGCGCCCACAAGGCTCGTGGCTGGGGCAAGTTGATGTTTCTTGTCGAGACCTGCTTGGTATGGGAAAGGAGCCTGCATGGAAACTCGCGCGTGGTGACCCCCGGGAGTGGCGTCGTAGGGTGGGCGAGGCGACGCGCCCCCCGGCGTATGCCCCCAATGATTGATTGATTGATATACGTATATAGTTGTTTTTTTTGTCTTATCATAATACACATACAGACACACACACGATGGTCAAGCAAGTGGATAAAAGCGTTGGCGCGCCATTCTGTGTTTATTCATTGAGGATTTGGTTCGAATCCTCAATGCTCCCGAGGATTTTTAACTTAACAATTTCGGGTGGTTACTGTCCCCTTGAGAAAGGTGATGGAGTGTGTTTGGTTTGAGGTCCCAGCATTACCAAAAGGTCGGTCACCACGAGCTCCAAGCTCATTCCGGGAGGGTGAAACTGGCGATCGCGAGTCCCGAGAGATACTCGCGTAGACAAGACCATAGATGAACCACACCCACCCACCCACCCACCCACCCACCACCCACCCACCCACCACCCACACACACACACACACACACACACACACACACACACACACACACACACACACTTAAGCGTGACCCCATCTGAAAATAATAAGGTTTGAGGGAGCTCTCAATAAAACACCCTGAATAACACGAGCGATTAAGTCAAAAAAAGAAAAGAAAGAAAGGAGAAGCAAATGTTTTATGCGGCAGGTTCAGGAAGTGGAAAATGTCGGAAAAATCCAGGAAAAAAAATGTTTACAACGGAAAACAAGGTGATGTAGAATTTTGGTTAAATATACAACAACAACTACAACAACAACAACAACGACGACGACAGCAACACAATCCGTTTTCAAACATTCCATTTATTTGTTTGTTTGTTATTTTGAAAGACAAGTATGTGTTTTTGTTCCTTTAACTGTAAATCAAGTATAGGTGAGAGAGAGAGAGAGAGAGAGAGAGAGAGAGAGAGAGAGAGAGAGAGAGAGAGAGAGAGAGAGAGAGAGAGAGAGAGAGAGAGAGAGAGAACGAGAAGGGGGGGAAAGGAGGAGAGAGAGAGAGAGAGAATGTTAGTAAAGGTAGAAATGCTTAAAGGTAGAAGTCAGGCATTGATAGTAGTAGTATTAAGTAGTGTTGTCATTATTAATACTACATAATACTAATACTAATACTAATGGTGATCATTGTATTGAAGTAATGATTAATCTAGCAATGCCTATCATATTTTTATCTCTTGTAGTAAATTATGTCTAATATGTGTTTTTTTAGGAATATCAGGAAGTATCATGTCATTGTGAAATGGCTGAAATAGGGACTTCTAATCATTGTAACTGAAAACTGACTCCAGATTCGTGTTCAGCATGCCCGAAAACTGCTAGGAACTAATTTTCAAGGAAATTTTTTTTTCAAAAAATATTGCAAGTTTTGCAAGGGGTATGCCTTGATTTTTTATTAAATCACGTTTTTTTCAATAACTAAAAATCTATGGCAGATAAGTGCAACATGTATAGAGAAAGCAATTCGTATCATATTTTTATGTCTTGTAGTAAGTTTTGTCTAATTTGTGGTTTTCAAGGAACATCTGGAAGTATCATGTCATTGTGAATTGGCTGAAATAAGGACTTATAATCATTGTAACTGAAAAATGACTCCAGATTCGTGTTCAGCATGTCCAAAAACGGCTATGAACTAATTTTCAAACAAATCTATTTTTCGATTTTTTTTCGAAATTTTGCAAGACCTTGCAAATTTTGCCTTGATTTTTTTTAATCACATTTTTCGCAATAATTAAAAAACTATGGCAGATACGTGCAAGAGGTATAGATAAGTAAGAATGAAGTAGATCAAGGGCTATCATTTTGCGTAAAAAAATATTGCTTGGTAAATAAGCGAGAAAATAGCATATTCGTACATTTATATAAAATATCAATTTTCTCAACATCCATGAGGTGTTTTGACAAACTGATTGCTGTAGAACACGTCAAGATGATGAACTTTTATTAATTCGATAAGTTTTCTTCTGCGACTCATAGTTTTGCGGCAAAATAACAAAACCATTGATCGTCGACAATTTTGAAATATTTTTAGCAGCCAAAAATCCGAAAGTTTTTTTTTTCGCTAGATAAGTGGAAATAACGGGGACAAAATTATAGATCCATCCAATTACAATAACTCTGATGGTTAAGTGTTGGTGTGTGACGCATGCACATCACGCACACACACATGCGCACACACACACACACACACACACACACACACACACACACACACACACACACACACACACACACAACACACACACACACACACACACACATGCATGCATACACATACACACACTCACACACGCACACATACGGTAAGTCCATGAGTCTACGGAGGTAGTGAAATGCGGCACGGCGTAACCGCAGAGTTTTTTCCTGTAATCTTATACTCCTAAAATTGTTTTTAGCTCATAACCCCCCTTCAAAATGATTCAATCTAAATGGGACCAAGCCGTTAACTACCTACGATTTATTTGCGATTTTTTTTATTCTACTCTCATTAAAATTGAATTTATAGTTTCGGCTACCGAAAACAACAGACAGACACACGGCTACTCTTATAGTATATTAAATGATAATGATGATAATGATTGTAAAATTATACCATGATGACAAAAATGATGATAGTAATGCAGTGTTTATGCGTAGTATAATAACAACGATGATGATAACAACAATTATGATAATGATAGTAATAATACTCGAACCAAGTAATATTCACCACCACACAACACCAATAGTTGAATGTTGGGTAACAGCGACAACAACAACAGTGACAGTGGTAACGATGAGGGTGACAAGCGATCATTTCCAACAGATTAATTGCCAAGAATTGCAGAGAATTACGGGCGATCGCGACAGCGATTATGGAGACTGATTGATATTATTAGTGGTGGGCTGTCATTGACCTCGTGTGTGTGTGTGGTGTGTGTGTGTGTGTGTGTGCGTGTGTGCGTGTGTGCGTGTGTGTGTGTGTGTGTGTTGATGTGTGTGTGTGTGTGTGTGTGTGTGTGTGTGTGTGTGCGTTTGTGCGTGTGTGTACGTGTGTGTGTGTGTGTGTTGTGTGTGTGTGTATGTATGTGTGTATGTATGTGTGTGTGTGTGTGTGTGTACCCATTAACCTTTGTCCATTGTGTATTTATATATATTTATAAGCATACATTACTATATACACTTCCATCGTGTATATGAGTAGCCCGCGCACACACTTCTCCATAAGGAACCCATTCTTACAAGACTACCCAGGCCAGTCACCTTCACCCATGTGCCTCTACCTCTGGTCTCCGCACGGGTCCACCATTACAGCTCTCTCTCTCTCTCTCTCTCTCTCTCTCTCTCTCTCTCTCTCTCTCTCTCTCTCTCTCTCTTTTTTTTCTTGCTGTCAATAATTTTACCAATAACCCTGAATTTATCCAACAATGGCGGCAATTGAGAGCAATAGAATGCTGGCCTTTAATAACCGTAACTTTCCCCAGTCTTCCATGAAATACTTAATATATAAGTCGTAAGGCAGGTGAAAGAGAGGCAATTATGGACAGTGTAACGCCTGGCTCACTTATGGACAAGTGTAACGCTTGGCTCACTTATGGACAGGTGTAACGCTTGGCTCTCTTATGGACAGGTGTAACGCCTGGCTCACTTATGGACAGGTGTAACACCTGGCTCACTTATGGACAGGTGTAACACCTGGCTCACTTATGGACAGGTGTAACACCTGGCTCACTTATGGACAGGTGTAACACCTGGCTCACTTATGGGCAGGTGTAATGCTTGGTTCACCTGTCACCTCCTCAACTCTGTCTGAAGGCTACACACTAACACTGTCTCGACGAATTATGTCAAGATTTTCATCCCAATTTTCGAGTAATTTTTTTCTTCAATTCGAAAGGAAAAAAATTTAGAATTGAGTACAAGTTCCTCTCCTTGGCAACGCTGATGACCTCGCCTCCTGAACCGCAGAAATAATTACATCGTGATGACTTTTAATTTCTTTTTTTAATTATTTCACTACAGTATTTCAACGAGGAAAAGTTTGAAGAATAAGCTCATTCTCTCCTTGTGGATGTTTCGGTATAGTGCAAAGCTATCTCATCAGCTGAAAGTACCGAGACGTTTCTAGGTATTTCTAGGTTTCTAGTTTCCAGGAACACAGTGATCACATATTTATTCCTTTCCTTCCCATTCCTCAAGAAGTTTTGCTCATTAGAAACGATCCTCTTTTACCAAGAAATAATCCTATTCCAACAGGCAATATTCTTTCTATCAATATCAGGATAGAAATACGGCCTTTGGGGTACTCATAAAAACATAGAATAATTTAATCTGTCAGAAATGTTCTTCGTATTCTGTAACTTGATAGACGAAGATTGTTACCATGGACGCAACATTTGCTTGAAGGAGAGGGAAGGCGTGACTCGAGTGCGGCTCCAGCTAGGTCAGAGCGTGAGTGTAGAGCAGAGTTAGTGCTGCCAACCATACCAGGAATGACTATGCAAAGCTGTGTGATTTAATAAGTGTCACGCTTAACCTCATATAGATCATGGGAGGCTGTTTTTACGTGGATGCTCTTTTTACGTAAATCCTCTCTCTCTCTCTCTCTCTCTCTCTCTCTCTCTCTCTCTCTCTCTCNCTCTTATCTCTCTCTCTTCTCCTCTCCCTCTCTCCTCTCTCTCTCTCCCTCTCTCTCTTCTCTACTATTTTTTAATTTATTTTGTTTTTAAAACATTCTTGTTCTTTTAGTGTAATTGTTTTTATGTATGTAAGATTTGACTGTGTATTTGATATTCGCATTAGTGTATTATACGTATAAGATGTACAAGAATAACCATTGTAAATGGAAATAAAATTTCTGATTCTGATTCGATTTTTCTCTTCTCTCTCTCTCCTCTTTTCTACTCTCTCTCTCTCTCTCTCTCTCTCTCTCTCTCTCTCTCTCCTCTCTCTCTCTCTCTCTCTCTCTCTCTCTCTCTCTCCTCTCTCTCTCTCTCTCTCTCTCTCTCTCTCTCTCTCTCTCTCTCTCTCTCTCCGGTGGTGCTAATGCTATAATTGTTCCACTATGTGTTTATTTATTTACAAATGTATGCATGCATTTATAAACAAATATACAAATGTTGGCACGTGATATGTCGTTACGATAAATTAACAATATAACATTAAAAACACAATCCCACACAGACAGAGTCAGCGTCTGTGTGTTGTATTGATACGGAATTTCAGGAATGGCCAATATTTCAATGTTTCACGCCATCAAAGACTTAGGGCTCGCCAGTCCATCCCGGGAATATTGCGATGAATGTTATTTGATCGCCAGTGAGCCGTGCGAGTACAGCCTCTCTCTACCCTCCCTGCCTCCCTCCAGCCTCTCTCTACCCTCCCTGCCTCCCTCCTGCCTCTCTCTACCCTCCCTGCCTCCCTCCTGCCTCTCTCTACCCTCCCTGCCTCCCTCCTGCCTCTCTCTACTCTCCCTGCTTCCCTCCTGCCTCTCTCTACCCTCCCTGCCTCCCTCCTGCCTCTCTCTACTCTCCCTGCCTCCCTCCTGCCTCTCTCTACCCTCCCTGCCTCCCTCCTGCCTCTCTCTACCCTCCCTGCCTCCCTCCTGCCTCTCTCTACCCTCCCTGCCTCTCTCTACCCTCCCTGCCTCCCTCCTCCCTCTCTCTACCCTCCCTGCCTCCCTCCTGCCTCTCTCTACCCTCCCTGCCTCCCTCCTGCCTCTCTCTACCCTCCCTGCCTCCCTCCTGCCTCTCTCTACCCTCCCTGCCTCCCTCCTGCCTCTCTCTACCCTCCCTGCCTCCCTCCTGCCTCTCTCTACCCTCCCTGCCTCCCTCCTGCCTCTCTCTACCCTCCCTGCCTCCCTCCTGCCTCTCTCTACCCTCCCTGCCTCCCTCTTGCCTCTCTCTACCCTCCCTGCCTCCCTCCTGCCTCTCCTTCTGTCCCTCTCCCAAGCCTCCACCTCCATTACCGACTCGGCTTTCCCTTTTTTTTTTTTTTTCTCTCTTTCTCTCTCTCTCTCTCTCTCTCTCTCTCTCTCTCTCTCGTCCTTCCTTCTCTCTCTCTCTCTCTCTCTCTCTCTCTCTCTCTCTCTCTCTCTCTCTCTCTCTCTCTCTCTCTCTCTCTCTCTCTTTTTCTTGCTGGCAATAATTTTACCAATAACCCTGAATTTATCCAACAATGGCGGCAATTGAGGGCAATAGAATGCTGGCCTTTAATAACCGTAACTTTCCCCAGTCTTCCATGAAATACTTAATATATAAGTCGTAAGGCAGGTGAAGGAGAACCAATTATGGACAGTGTAACGCCTGGCTCACTTATGGACAGGTGTATTGCTTGGCTCTCTTATGGACAGGTGTAACACCTGGCTCACTTATGGACAGGTGTAACACCTGGCTCACTTATGGACAGGTGCAACACCTGGCTCACTTATGGACAGGTGTAACGCTTGGCTCACTTATGGACAGGTGTAATGCTTGGTTCACCTGTCACCTCCTCAACTCTTTCTGAAGGCTACACACTAACACTGTCTCGACGAATTATGTCAAGATTTTCATCCCAATTTTCGAGTAATTTTTTTCTTCAATTCGAAAGGAAAAAAAAATAGAATTGAGTACAAGTTCCTCTCCTTGGGAACGCTGATGACCTCGCCTCCTGAACCGCAGAAATAATTACATCGTGATGACTTTTAATTTCTTTTTTAATTATTTCACTACAGTATTTCAACGAGGAAAAGTTGGAAGAATAAGCTCATTCTCTCCTTGTGGATGTGTCGGTGTAGTGCAAAGCTATCTCATCAGCTGAAAGTACCGAGACGTTTCTAGGTATTTCTAGGTTTCTAGTTTCCAGGAACACAGTGATCACATATTTATTCCTTTCCTTCCCATTCCTCAAGAAGTTTTGCTCATTAGAAACGATCCTCTTTTACCAAGAAATAATCCTATTCCAACAGGCAATATTCTTTCTATCAATATCAGGATAAAAATACGGCCTTTGGGGTACTCATAAAAACATAGAATAATTTAATCTGTCAGAAATGTTCTTCGTATTCTGTAACTTGCTAGACGAAGATTGTTACCATGGACGCAACATTTGCTTGAAGGAGAGGGAAGGCGTGACTCGAGTGCGGCTCCAGCTAGGTCAGAGCGTGAGTGTAGAGCAGAGTTAGTGCTGCCAACCATACCAGGAATGACTATGCAAAGCTGTGTGATTTAATAAGTGTCACGCTTAACCTCATATAGATCATGGGAGGCTGTTTTTACGTGGATGCTCTTTTTACGTAAATCCTTCTCTCTCTCTCTCTCGTCTCTCCTCTCCTCTCTTCTCTCTCTCCTCTCTCTCTCTCCTCTCTCTCTCTCTCTCTCTCTCTCTCTCTCTCTCTCTCCTCTCCTCTCTCTCTCTCTCTTCCTCTCTCTTCTCTCTCTCTCTCTTCTCTTTCTTCTTCGCTCTTCCAGTCGCGCTCTCTCTCTCCTCTCCTCTCTCTCTTCATCTCTTCATGTGGATCTCTTCACTTTCTCTTCTACTTTCTGTCATCGTCTTCTCTCCTCTTCCTCTCTCTCTCCTCCTCCTCCTCTCTCTCCTCCTCTTTCCTTCCTTCCTCCTCCCTTCCTCCATTCGTTATCAGTGATATTTATTACATCTATCTCTCCTTCTTCCTCCTCCCCTTCCTTCTTGCTCCCTTCCTTCTTCTCTTCCTCGTTACTCAGTGTTGTTATTCTCTCTTTCCCTTATTCATTCCATTATATTTTTTATTATATATATATATATATATATATATATATATATAGAGGAGAGAGTAGATAAGACAGAGAGAGAGAAGAGAGAGAGAGAGAGGAGAGAGAGAGAGGAGAGAGAGAGAGAGGAGAGAGAGAGAGAGAGAGAGAGAGAGAGAGAGAGAGAGAGAGAGAGAGAGAGAGAGAGACCTACTAACTTGTCCTAAGATTGGTCCCTGCCTTTCACTCTCCCCGTAAAGAAAAGAGAAATGGATGAAACTTTGCTGAGCCGAAAATTTCCTCAACGTGTTAATGTGATTTGTAAAAGAACGGAGGAATCTATTCATCATAATTAGCCAGTGGGGGGAGGGGGGAGGGGGGGGGGGGCTGGGAAAAGAGCATCAGGAAGAGCAGTAAGGGGGGGGTAAAAAGAAGGAGAAAGAGACATTTGGAGGAGGAGGAGCGAGGGTAAAGAGGAAGCATCACTGAAAGGTGTTTGAGCATAGTTTTAGGAGAGAGAGAGAGAGAGAGAGAGAGAGAGAGAGAGAGAGAGAGAGAGAGAGAGAGAGAGAGAGAGAGAGAGAGAGAGAGAGAGAAAGGCAGGAAAAAAGAGGAACAATAGGTGTGAAAGAAACCAGGAAGGATAGGGGAGTGGAGAGGGAGGTATGTAAACACTGCAAACAGTTAAGGGAGGGAAGAAGGGCGGAGGAAGGGAGGGACAGGAATCTGAGGGGAAACAGGGAAGGAGGAGGTAAAGGAAGCAAGATCGTGAGGCAAGAGAGGGGCGGGGTGTGCACAGCCAAGCTCTCTCAGTCTCAGTCAGTGCTGCCAGATGCAGGGAAATTTCCCTGTTTAAGGGAAATTCAGGTCACTACAGGGAAACAGAGATGAACATTGAAAATATACCAAAATATAGGGAAATTCGAAAGATGCGGAGAATATATAAACTTTGTGTGTATATATCTCTAAATTACGAGAGAGAGAGAGAGAGAGAGAGGAGAAGAGGAGAGAAGAGAGAGAGAGAGAGAGGGGAGAGAGAGAGAGAGAGAGAGAGAGAGAGAGAGAGAGAGAGAGGAGAGAGAGAGAGAGAGGAGGAGAGAGAGAGAGAGAGAGAGAGAGAGAGAGAGAGAGAGAGAGAGAGAGAGAGAATCAGGATCTTATATGTCGAGCTATGAAGGATACGTTTGATGATTTACACATAGATAACAACCCAAACACAGCTTATAATACAGTTTCAGACGCCATAACAAAGGTAGTTGATGTAAACATCCCTCTTAAGACAGTCAAGATTAAAGAGAAACAAGTCAATAAGCCATAGGTCACAGCAGAACTTCTAGGACACATTAAGGAAAGGCACAAATTGTACAAGAAATTTTTAAAACGTTCGTTATCATTTGGCGTACAGTATAGAGAATTTAGAAATAAGGTTAACAACATGTTAAAGGATGCAAAAAATCATTATTATAACACTAACTTCAGAAATAGTGCAGGTAATCCCAAAGAAACATGGAAACTAATCAATGAAGTTATAAATGGAGAGAATGATAAAAATAATGTTGTGGAATATATGAATATCGACAATTGTAAAGTTAATGATCCCCAGGTTATTAGTGATTATTTTAACAACTACTTCTCAAATATTGGTGTGGTATTATCTAATCAGCTTCCTCCATGTAATATTTCTCCTATGTCTTATTTGTCAAACACCTACCAAGACTTTATACTGTTGGACACATCATCAGAAGAAGTAAGTTCAATAATTAAATCTTTAAAAGATTCAGCACCGGGATATGATGGTATTCATGTTCAGGTCATTAAAAAAACTGCAACCACTTTGGCTCCTATTATCTCAAAATTTATTAATCTATCTTTTCGTTCAGGTATCTTTCCAGAGAAACTAAAAATAGCTAAGATTATACAATTACATAAAGGCGGCAAACTAGATGATGTGTCTAACTATCGGCCTATTTCAATACTCCCAGCTTTAAGTAAAATATATGAACGAGCTATGTATGACAGACTGTATGATTTTCTCACTAGGAATAACATTTTAACAGATAGGCAGTTTGGTTTTAGAAAGAATTTATCTCCCAAATTAGCAATTACAAAATTAATGGATAATGTATTGCAGGAGTTAGGTTGTAGTAAATATATAATTACGGTTTTTTTGGATTTGAAAAAGGCTTTTGATGCATTGAATCATGAAGTTTTGATAAGTAAATTACAGCATTACGTTATAAGGAATGTCTGTCTGAATTGGTTTATGAGTTACCTATGCAAAAGAAAACAACACACTTCTGTGAATAACATAAGCTCAGGGATTGCAGAACTTAAAACAGGAGTTCCACAAGGTTCAACATTGGGTCCGTTGTTATTTTTGATATATATCAATGATATTATCAATTCTTCAAATTTACTGAAATTTATTATTTTTGCCGACGACACTAACATTACATATTCTTCAGCAGATTTAGATTTTTTAACGAGAACATTAAATTTTGAGTTAGAGTCTGTTTCATCCTGGTTATCAGCAAATAGGTTAACTCTAAATATTGCGAAAACAAATTATTTGATATTTGCTGGCAACAAAAGTCTGGACAGTAATATAAATATTGAGATGTGCGGGGAAGTAATACTAAGATCAAATTCAGTTAAATACCTAGGTGTCTTTATAGACCAACACATTAGTTGGAAGGATCATATAGCTTATATACATAATAAACTCGCTAGATCATCAGGCATACTTCATAGAGTAAAGCATATTTTATCCACTGAAACATTACTAACCTTATATTACACGTTGATTTATCCTTATTTACATTATTGCAATGTTGTCTGGGGTATGGCGAATATAACAACAATAAAACCGCTGCAGTTGCTTCAAAAAAGGATAATTAGAACCCTAGGCAAAGTTAGTTATCATGAACACACAGCTCCGCTATTTAAAAGCTTTAAAATTCTTAAAATAAATTATATTTATGTTCTAGAATGTCTAAAATTCCTTCATGACGAATTCCATATCTTTCATTCTGCTTCACTTCAGACTGCTTTTCAAATACATAACTTAAACACAAGAAATAGACATCAAATTAGACCACCTTTTCCAATTACTGAATCTCATAAGAGATTTGTCACTTATTTCGGATGCATGAAATGGAATGAACTTCCAGAGCACATTACAAATATTGTTAATAAGAATACATTTAAAATAAATACAAAGAAATATATAATAAATATGTATTGATCTATACATGTTGAGTAGTAGTCATTTTTGTTTCTTCAGTAGATGTATTTTTTTCATTAAGATATAATGAGTGAGTTTCTGTTGGTTTGTATGTTTGTAAGTCTTGATATGTTTAGGTATGTATGTCTATGTAAATATCGATAAAAAGGTATGTCGAAATATAATACGTAAATATGTTTGTCCATTGCAAGGCTTTTTATAGCTATACATACAAGGGGCCTGTCAAAAATGTTTACATTTAACGGGCCCAGCCATGTTTATATACCATGTATATATGATCAAGCTTTGTATATATTTATATGGCTAATAAACTACTTGAATTGAATTGAGAGAGAGAGAGAGAGAGAGAGAGAGAGAGAAGAGAGAGAGAGAGAGAGAGAGAGAGAGAGAGAGGAGAGAAGGAGGGAGAGAGGAGAGCGAGAGAGAGAGAGAGAGAGAGAGAGAGAGCGAGAGCGAGAGCGAGAGCGAGAGAGAGAGAGAGAGAGAGATTCGCTGAAGTCTCGAAATAGCCGTATCGTTCTCGTCCGGTTTTCGCACAGTGTCGGTACAGTACGTGTTCTGAGGTCCTATCTCAGACTCCCGTGAGTTCATTCTCAGTTCCCGGTAAAGCTGCCGTACTGATTGACGTTTGGAAGTCTCTGAAGGATTTCTGTTACTGTGTTATTGATGTGACCTGTAGTCATGTCTACTCCTCCAGCCAGAGGTGCACCTAGGAATATTTTTCGGTGTGGGGGGGCAGAAATTTGTATTCGCCACCCAGTAGCTACACAGTAAATCCGCCAGATTTATCGCTAGTCTCTGGATGGTAAATTTTTCCGCCATCGGCTGATGGCCTTTTCAGGCCTGATTTCATATTTCTG
>JACEEZ010025814.1:78664-86164 GCA_016584305.1 Chionoecetes opilio | reverse complement strand
ACACAGTGTTGTTATATTTCTGTCCACGAAGTAAAGGAAATATTATCTCTATATGAATGATTGTATGCATTACTACATAAGAAAGTATAAGATAAGGTTTCGCACAGAAAAAACGGTCACATATATATCATTATTAACGTCCTTTAGGTATGTGACATCCTGGTGTTTGCTATGCCTTGCCTCGTGGCTTCTCTGATCTCATCAATTTATAGATATTGTGAGGGAACTGAATGGACCTGCAACAATACATACTTGTGTTGCACATAATGGGAGATCCTTTACAAACCTGTAAGCATGGAGGGACAAGCACTAGAGAAAGTATTACGAGGGAGGAAATTGAGAGGAGCTTTGGAATGTATGATGAATGTTAGGACAGTGAATGTTGAGACTAACAAAGGCGCCACGTGATATCATGATAGCACCAACACAGGTAGTTTGTTCATTAAAGACAGATATTAGAAAGAAATGAAATGACAAATAGGGATATGTGGATGTTGTAGGAGTGAGAGGAAGGTTCCCTGAAATAATGCCATGACAGTGTTACAATACTTGAGGGAATAGAGGATGGGGGGGGGAGTGTGCTGGCTGCTGGGGTGAAGGGACAGCAGTGAATAGACCTCTGTGCCGTAGTTACCACCTTCAGGGTGTTCCAAGGAGAAGATTAGACTTGATGGTTTACATTACATTCACACTGAATTAAATTATAATAATTAGATTGTTATAGAATCAGGGAAACCCTTTACTCCTAAGTCGAAGCCAAAGTCTTTTGTGAGTAATTGAGTTATGAAGTTTAAGTTGAGAAAGACCTTGATGATAATGAAGCAGCAATTAAGAAAATAAAGCATTACGTGTCTGTATAATGTGAAAATCAATAGATAGCTACAATGAGCGAGGTCATTAGTGTTATCAAGTAGAGTGTATCATTATGAAGCCTCACTTATAGTTATGTTATTGAAGTTATGTTTAGTCACGTTTTCTTTTAGGGCACCACAATGTAATGTTTACCAGTTTTGTATTAATGAAATAAATACTTGCATATATAATGTCATGAAGCACACAGCAGCGCGTGGTGGTGAGTGTCGCGTGGAGTACTGAAGGCCCGAGGGTGGGGAGGCGGGGGCGTGGCGTCATGTGTTGAGGTTGTCACGTCAGTTATGTCTGATTAAAGCGTTGTGTCTATTCCGGTCGCCATGTTTGTAATGCATCTTGTCTCGTATTATTGAATATGAAACCAAAAATTATGTTTCTTTCTTTGAAAAAAACATTATTGCTGGAATACTCCAAATAATTAAAACAAAAACATATTTCATGGGCAGCCAATCAGACGCGATGTAATAAAAGCCAACAGGCAATCAGGATGCCTTTAACAAAATCGCCTTGTGCTCCAGAATTTAGATTGGCTTGATCAGGTTTCGTGGCCCGGGGGGGAGATGCTGAGAAGTGCCATAGAGGTAAGGCGAAAAGAGCGCCTTACCCGTCTTCAGGCGCTTTTGTAACGGCCCGGCTAAGGCACCGACTAAAGCCCATGTACAGTCGAAAGTTCAGGCGCTTTTGCACTGCCTTACACCTCCAAAGCCTATGGCGTGGGCGTGGTCCGAGAATCCTACTAGCCAATCACGTTGCCTATCTGAGCGCTGCTTAGGCAGCTTCGACCAATCACAAGGCTTGAACACGTCTCTGCTGAAGCAAGGAATGTTGTCCCTCCCTCCCTAACCAAGCACTATGGCAAGGATACACCGCTCTCTTCCGCCAAAAGCTGTTTCATCACAAGTTTGACGTTCAACGCAGGTTTTGACCACTTATATATTTTTGCATTGGGACGTGCCACCATGATAATCGTTAAGGTGTGCCGATTCCGGGACAGTGAGTGAAAATTTAATGCAAGCAACATTCCAGGAATAAGGAGAAGATTAATAAAAAAAGGTGAAAAAAAAGTTTATACACGATTTCATTTTGCTCTCATTATCTTATTATAGGTATAGTTTACTGCAATTTTTATACATTCATGATATGCACTAATGTCTCGTGAAGATGATGGTATGTTCAGCTGTCCTAAATATCATCTGGTAGTATGATAATACCGTATAATAGTACAACATTTTAGTGCGGGCGGAGCACCTGCCGCCCGCCCCTAACCAACACACAACACAACATTTCTTATCACCAGCATATAACACCCTATAATGCCGCATTAGTCTTGCACGATCAATTCATACACACCTTGCAACACTATTAATACGTAAACACCAATTGTTACGTTGTAGGAACTGAAACAAGGCTGTATTTGCTTTATAAACAGAAGATGAATGTCTGTCAAAGGCCCACAGCAGCTCACTAAGTCAGGGTCTGACCATGCCTTAGTTTTCAGCGCCTTTAGCGGTGCCACTAAGGCAGCAATCTCGACTGAGCATTGCGGTGGGAGGGCGTTTCGCCTTACCACAGGCGCCCTAGTGGATAGGGCGCCCTAGCTCACTCTCAGCATCTGGCCCCGGGGCTCGAACCCTCGGCCCTATGGGGGCTATTGAGGCAGAGCTTCCATGCTGAGGCTAGTGCGTGCGTGCGTGTGTGTGTGCGTGCCTGCGTGTACTTTTTATGTATGCAGCGGTGCAATAGTGACGCATGGCCAATCTGAGAAGAAGAATATCATTTGCATCGGCAGTTTGTCATCGTTACTGCTGCTATTTTCATCGGAAGTTTNCAGTTGACTAGGTACCCAATTGACTTGAGTCTCATATGACTTGGAACCGAAATGTCTTGGGGATCATTTGACTTCATTACCAATCGCCTCGGACCTAATTGACATGTAACCACATTACTATTATTATAATTATTATTTGTTATTATTATTATTATAATTATTATTGTCATTATTGTTATTGTAATCATTATCGTTATTACCCCCGCCAAGGTTATGCGATGGGTTCGGTTTATTTGTTTGTCAGTCTGTCTGTTTGTTTGTCAGCAGGATTACGCAAAAAGATTAGCAGGATTACCCACACACGCACACACACACACACAGACACACACACACACACACACACACACGTATAGGTCAGGGGTAATTATGAGAGAGAGAGAGAGAGAGAGAGAGGAGAGAGAGAGAGAGAGAGAGAGAGAGAGATGCGTTTAATCAGATCTGTGTTGGTGATCAGAAATTCCCTAATTGCTCCTCTGTGTTACTGCCGATTATATCTTTAGCTCAACTTTGATAAGCAGATTGATTGGCTGGGAGAGCGGAGAAGAAAGATGAGGAGAGGAGAGGGAGAGGGGAGGGAATAAAAATAATGATACCGAGAGAAGTAGTAGTAAAGGGAAATCGAAAAAAGGCAACCTGATAGTTATAAGAAGATATTACTAAATGTATAAAGTGATTAAGTAGGTAAGGGAAAGTCAGGTATTAGGGGATTGGAATGAAGAGGAATGTTGTAGAAGGGAAGGCAAAGTTTTGGTTTGTTAGTGGCAGGGTGGCCGGTGATGCGTGGCAGGGCATTGTGTGGAGGAGGAGGAGGAGGAGGAGAGAGAAGTGGGAGGGGTAGAAGCAGTAAACAGTGAATGAAAAAGAGGATGAGGAAGGGAAGGGAAGGTGTGGCATGAAGTGTGAGAGATTATATAAAGTTATAGTTGAGTGGAGGAAGGAAGCTGAACAATCTCTCTCTCTCTCTCTCTCTCTCTCTCTCTCTCTCTCTCTCTCTCTCTCTCTCTCTCTCTCTCTCTCTCTCTCTCTCTCTCTCTCTCTCTCTCTCTCTCTCTCTCTCTCTCTCTCTCTCTCTCTCTCTCTCTCTCTCTCTCTCTCTCTCTCTCTCTCTCTCTCTCTCTCTCTCTCTCTCGTATGGTGCTTGGATAGTTAATTTTGTTCAGTACTTTAAATTATTATAAGAGTATTGGTTGCGGATATAATAGTAGTAATAGTAGTAGTAATATTAATGGTAGTATAAATAGTAGTAATATTAATGGTAGTATAAATAGTAGTAATATTAATGGTAGTATAAATAGTAGTAATATTAATGGTAGTATAAATAGTAGTAATATTAATGGTAGTAATAGTAGTAGTAATATTAATGGTAGTATAAATAATAGCAACAGTAGTATCATGACCATCTTGATAGTCGACGTCGTTTAAGGTTTAAGGCACAGTGACAATTTTTTTTACATTATTTCGTTTTCCATTTCTAGATCATGCAAATACTTACCCAACACCTATAGGAGTACTGATGTTAACACCCCGATAACACGCTTGTTGCCTCTGTATAAGCCATAACACCCGCAGCACTCAGTGCATGGAATCTCCTGGCTCGCACTGACACGGTAATAGCACATCAACAGCTTGCCGGGATGATCTTGTCAAAATTAAAGCAAAAATGAAGTTAACTGAGCGGCACAGTAAACACTTTTCCGCAGCGAGTAATAATGTTCGATCCGGAGAGGCAGAACTTTTTTAATGGCTTCTTGATTAGATGTGAATAAAAATTGCCCTAATTAGGCTACGTTACTCTGTGTACATTTATCATTATGCAGAAAAAAGATAATGTGTTTAGGATTGCAGCCTTGAGTACCTCATTTTGTGTGTGTATGTTAATGGGTTGCTTATGTAGCTGTGTGTAGCTCACCCACGGCCTGATCACGCGCTGGACACGCGATATGTAGCTGTTACCCTCCCGGAAAGAGCTTGCAGCTTATAGAGACCGATATTTGAGTAAAGCTGCAAGCTCACACACCACACACACCCCATCCCATTGCTTAAGGAGGACAGTAACTGGCCATGTTTCCAGGGATAGATTTTTTTACCATTGAGAGGAGCTTGAACCTGCGTGCGTCAGGTGATACACTCAGAACATCACCACTGTGCAGTACCACACAATCACTCTCTCTCTCTCTCTCTCTCTCTCTCTCTCTCTCTCTCTCTCTCTCTCTCTCTCTCTCTCTCTCTCTCTCTCTCTCTCTCTCTCTCTCTCTCTCTCTCTCTCTCTGTGTGTGTGTGTGGTGTCTGTGTCTGTGTCTGTGTACTTTGTAGTAGAGTAATTTACTCCAAACAACATAAGATGAGCAATTATCCAACAACATAATATGATAGAACGCACTACTACATTTCTTGAAGACGAGAGGAGGAAGTAGAGAATAAGGAGGAGGAGGAGGGGGAGGAAGAAGAGAATAAAGAGGAGGAGGAAGAAGAGAATAAGGAGGAGGAGGAGGGGGAGGAAGAAGAGAATAAAGAGGAGGAGGAAGAAGAGAATAAGGAGGAGGAGGAGGGGGAGGAAGAAGAGAATAAAGAGGAGGAGGAAGAAGAGAAAGGAAAGCAGTATCTTTTCCTCCTCATTCCTCCTCTTTATCCCAAAGTTTCCTTTTACTCACGAACATTCTTTGTCCACTTCTTTTTCTCCCTATTCTTTCCTCTCGTCCCTGTCCACCCGATCTGTGTTCTCTTTTTCCTATCTTATCTCACATTACTTTAGGCATTAGTTGTGTTGACTCTCCTCCAAGATAACCGGGAGTCTGTGGAGCGTGTGCGAGGGTTTCGGGGAAAGACACTTGCCTCCCTTTGTCCCTCTGGGAAGGCATCTTGATTCAGTGTCCTGGTGGTTCCTGTGAGGCTCCTGGGTATTCCCGCAAAGACCAGTGTAGTGATCCCTTGACGGGTCTGCCTCAGGAGGGATCGAAGACTGATGGAGAGCTGTGTTCGGGGTTTTTCCTCATAAGTCACGAGGGAAACAAAGTGGCGGTCATTCTCCATCAGTCTGAAGCACCGAAAGGCCTTGTCATTGTAGATCAGAGTCACTGTGAAGCATTTGTCTGTAATAGTCGTGTGTGCAGCCTTGACTCTATCGGCGTCTGTGTTATCTTTCTGGTCATTGGAAGCACGACCATGGTTATCAGGGCAGCACGTAGAGGGAAACTATTATTAAACTACGCCGGTTTAAGTTTTTGTTTTGTTTTGTTAAGAATGAGTGAGCTCTAAGGTTTAAGGGAAGAAACATAAAGGTTTGTTCATGCGTGTTGCGAAGACTTTATCTCAGCTTCACGCTCAATCTCAGCTTCACTCACTCCGATCATACCTCTCCGTGTCCTGAATGGAAGGGAGGAGAGTGAGGGGGAGGGGGGGAGAGTGGGAGAGTATCGGGGGGAAGGGGGGCGTTGAGGCCAGGCTGTAGTGGGAGAGTATCGGGGGGAAGGGGGGTGTTGAGGCCAGGCTGCAGAGGGAGAACATGAGTGGATGGCTGAGTGAAGTAATGTGCCTTGCAGGGTGTTTGTGCGTCACTGATGATTGTTTTGATCCCTGCAGGTGTCGGCCAGTCCCGCGACCCCAGTGACCCTTGAGGCATGTGGCTGGCGGCGGTGATGGTGGCGCTGGTGGTGGTGGTGGGGACAGCCGGGCGTGTGGAGAAACGCAGAAGTAAGTAATGTGAGGTATTTATTGCCTCTCTCTCTCTCTTTCTCTGTATACTCTGGGACTGAGAGTGCTGTGAAGTGTGGGGGAGGTGTATCCAGTTTTTTTCCTGTGAATACGGGAGTGAGGCAAGGGTGCGTCCTTGCCCCATCACTTTTCAACACTTGTATGGACTGGGTATTGGGCAAAATTGTAGATCAAAGTGATTGTGGAGCATCCCTCGGCAACACCAAGATCACTGATCTTGTTTTTGCTGATGATGCAGTAATCTTTGCTGAGTCGCTGGAGGTCCTGGTGATGGCTCTCGAGGCGCTGCACTAAGAGGCGAAGCCTTTGGGTATTGAGGTCTCCTGGCTTAAGACCAATGTCCAGGTGTTTGGAGGCTTACTAGATAAGACAGTACAGTCTGTTCATGCGTGCGGCGAGGACATTGAGATCTTGGAAAGCTTTACATACCTTGGTAGCGCAGTCCATAATGACGGCGGGTCACATCAAGAAGTCTTACGGCGGATTGGCATTGCCCACGGTGTTATGGACTCGCTAATCAGGAGTATTTGGCGTTGTCGGTATCTGTGCAGAAGGACAAAGATCCGGATCTTCAAGTCGCTTGTGATCCCTGTCTTACTCTATGGTTGTGAGACATGGACACTAAATAGCGACTTGAAGAGACGAATCGATGCCTTTGGTAATAAGTGTCTTCGCAGAATCATGGGGTATCGCTGGGATGATTACATGTCAAATCAGCGATTGCACCGTGAGACTGAATCGAGGCCTATTACCTGCATAGTCCGTCAGCGCCAACTTCGGCTATTTGGACATGTGGCACGCTACCCTGAAACCGATCCTTCCCATCGGGTTGTATCTGTAAGAGACAATCCGGCGTGGAGGAGGCCAAGGGGGCGCCCACAAGGCTCGTGGCTGGGGCAAGTTGATGTTTCTTGTCGAGAACTGCTTGGTATGGGAAAGGAGCCTGCATGGGTACTCGCGGGAATGGACCCCCGGGAGTGGCGTCGTAGGGTGGGCGAGGCGACGCGCCCCCCGGCGTATGCCCCCAATGATATATCTCTCACTCTCTCTCTTTCTCTTTCTCTCTTCCCTCCTTCCCCTTTTTTCCCTTT
>JACEEZ010025814.1:35000-78089 GCA_016584305.1 Chionoecetes opilio | reverse complement strand
ATCATGTGGTAATAGTCATGGACTCAATGTGCTATTAGGTAATATTAGTAACAGTGATACTACTACAAATACTGTTAGTAATAGTAATGATGCAATAGTGACACTATTAATGATGATAATTTATATTAATGTATAGTACAAAAAAGTGTATTTGATGTAATAGTTGTAATATTTATGCTCTAGAAATTCTGCGACAAACTTATGTAGGACGTGTGTGTGTGTGTGTGTGGTGTGTGTGTGTGTGTGTGTGTGTGTGTGTGTGTGTGTGTGTGTATGTGTGTGTGTGTGTGTGTGTGTGTGTGTGTGTGTGTGTGTGTGTGTGTGTGTGTGTGTGTGTGTGTGTGTGTGTGTGTGTGTGTGTGTGATTCGGAAGTTGATTTAGCACTGCCACAAAAAAAATATTTAGGCATTTGGACGCTGAAAATTTAATTGACTTGTGTTTGTGTTTCCGCTGGGAATTAAGTGTGTGTGTGTGTGTGTGTGTGTGTGTGTGTGTGTGTGTGTGTGTGTGTGTGTCTGTGTCTGTGTGTGTGTGTGTGTGTGTGGTGTGTGTTGTTCTTGTTTAGAAATGTGGCCGGTAATACTTAATACTTAAGCAACAAACTCGTTACACCCAAAAGTTTTTAAAGTCTGCATTTCGGTAGTGTAGAACATTATTTTTCTCTTTCTTTCTTTCTTTTTATCTTTCTTTCGCTTCTCTTATCTATCAGGAGAGAGAGAGAGAGAGAGAGAGAGAGAGAGAGAGAGAGAGAGAGAGAGAGAGAGAGAGAGAGAGAGAGAGAGAGAGAGAGAGAGAGAGAGAGAGAGAGAGAGAGAGAGAGAGAGAGAGAGAGAGAGAGAGAGAGAGCATGTTTCTTCTGTGTCTACACGGGACAACAGCAACAGTAACAGCAATAGCAATAACGTTGTGTTCGTTTGTTTGTCTCTTCACTGACTTGCCAGCGTGTGCCTTGCAGTACGTATATTAATTTCATCGAATATAAAACAGCAACAAGGGCAGACAACAAGTGGCATTAATCTTCCTTCACACACTAATCATCAGTAACATCATCACCACAAACAACAACAACACCACCAACTAAAAGGAAAAAAATAACAGCAAGAATCCAGCGGCAACAAGAAAAAAAATAAAGGCAACAAGGTGAAAAACGCGCCACTATTTATCTAACAACGTAACTCGAGCTCACCGATCCAAAACTCCGGGTATTCAACAAACTCTTCTCTTTCCTCCTCCTCCTCCTCCTCCTCCTCCTCCTCCTCCCCCGCTCCCTCGTCTTCTCCTTCCCCTGCTCCCTTTGCTCCCGTAAGGCGAGGAGCACGACGACCAACAGCAGTCAAGGCGCCCCTAACGATCAAAACTTACAACAAATTTCAGGTTCTTGGCGAAATGAAGGAAGACGTACACGAGACCAGATTGATCGGGGACTCAATTCTCCGAGGACAACTGGTGGAGTTTTGTGGTAGGGTCACGAGTGACAAAAGGAAGCGCTTCTGTTTCCCAGGAGCAAGACTCGACGACATCACTGCAGCCTGCGATGACGTCACAAAGAACACTAACGAAAACACTCTATGTCATCCATGCAGGAACAAACGACGTGTACAGTAGCGGATCTGAAGAAATTTTGGACAAGTACAGGAAGTTGATCCGGAAATTCAAGACTAAAACTAATCACATATCATTATTTTCAGGAATTCTCTCTCGACTAGGAGTAGCCGACGTTTTTTAAGATAAGGCGTTCAGCGCAAATAACCGCTGAGTCTTCTTTGTGTCACAGGAGAATGTACACTTGCGCAACATTCTTGGATAATTTCTACAGGATCCCATCCTGGTTAGGATTCCATCCTATTTGGGGATGACGGACTCCACCTCGCCCGTCGGCCATGCCGATTGGACGTTCGCTAAATGATAAAGTTTCTTCTTCAAGATCAAAAACGACCGAGCGGAACCCTCGGTAGCAGCATCACCTTAAACCCCTTTCTTACCCCACAGCAACGCTGTGTTTCCGCAAATACTATTCAAAGTAACTTTCAATCAAGCGCCCTGAAACAGTTGGACCGTAGACCGACCCTGCCGGGTAAACCCTCACGCAATTTTCCCAAAACTATCAAGGACTTAAAATACTCTACACAAATGTCAGAAGCATATTTTTAAGCTCGAATTATTAGCATACGTTGTTGGCCGAAACGCCTAGATTCGTCTTATCCTGAGAGTTGGTTCAACACAAAAGATAAACATTTATTAGCTGAAATACGCATTCCAGGCTATAAGACATTCCTAATTGTCGCCACATAAAGCAGGTGGGAGGTGTTCATTCGTTACTGTATTAAGAAAATTTGCAAGCAGTCGAAAATCGTAAGTAATGACAAAGATCATATATGACTCAGTCCCTACGCAATAGATTAAGCTAAACGGAAATTGCTAACTATTGGGACAAATATATCTCCTCCCAAATCTAAATGACGGGAAGTATATTGCCTCCTGTATGCGAGATAACGTCAGTTGTGACACATAATACGATACCAATTATTTTGTGTAGATTTTAACCTAACCTCATATAAACTGGAATATAATTTCTGCTGATGAGAGAAGGTAGCTGCGATTTGCTTGTATGGTGAACGAAGGTATATTTTGAAATCAGGTGGTCCCGTGAGCCTACAAGGGATAATAGTATCCTAGTTTATTTTTCACTACCGCCATTGATCTGATTGATTACTGCGAAGGTATAGGTGAACATTTGGCAAACAGTGATCACAGGCTAAATCAGGATCCGGAATAAATTTGGCTCGGGATGTAGACAATCACAGAAAATTCGTTATTAGTCCCAAATTATAATAAAGCAGATTTTCTACCGAGATCAGCAGGGTACTAAGCTAATTGATGGTTGACCTACTAAATGGTAATAAACGCCGAAACATGTGTAATGTATTCACTAATAAACTCCAATCGGTGGTGGAAAAACATGTTCCATGGGTTACAAAAAAATAAAACGTTTTAATAATATAAACAGACGCCCGTTGGATGAATAATGAGATCCAACAATCATGGCATAAGCGCCGAGCGTATAAAGTTTACAAACGATCAAACGCCGACTGCGATTCTAGAGAATGCAATGACGTCCAAACGTCGCTGCAAAGGACTTAATTAAGTCTAAAAAGCGCGAGTATGCAAGAAAAAATTGCAAAGGAATCCAAATCAACCCGACAAGGGTTCTTTCAATACGTTCGAAGTAAGAAAACGTCAAAAAAAGTATTTGGGCCACTGAAAGATAATAATAATATCTTGGTAATGATAATAAGAGTAATGGCGTTCGTACTCAATGAATCTTTATGCTGTATTTTATTAAAAGAAGACGAAACTCATACCGATAACCAGTAAACAGGTCATGCAGACTCGAAAGGGATAGACTGGTTAGGAGAGATAACATATACCGAAATATCAAGTATTTGCTGAAACTTGACCCACAAAATCCGTGGGGTGGACGAATCTCGCCGCGAACTACTTCGCGAATGTCAAAGTCAACTTTCGCTCCCATTAAAGATTTATTTTCCATAAATCCTAAGAGTGAAAAAATGTTCCTAGATGTGGAATTAGCTATGTTCACCGATAATTCAAGAAGGGAGTAAGCCTCGCAAGTAATTATCGCACCAATTAGTCCTAACGTCCGTGATTGTTAAACTATTTGAAGAAAATAGTGTGGGTAAATAGTGATCTTTTCTCGATGAAAATAACTCTATACTAAACTCCCAGCATGGATTTCGAAATAAGAGATCCTGCTTAACAAATCTACTGGATTATTTTTTTACTTTCATTTAATTGCAAACTGGACGCACTAAAATTCCCTCGGCTGTTAATATACCTTGATTTTCAGAAAAGCCTTCGATACAGTTCCACATAAGCGAACTGTTGACCAGCTAAGGGCACATGCTTAGGGAGCATTATGGTTTTCTGGATTGGGATTGCTTTCAAATCGTAAAACAACGGTAGTAATAAATGTGAGCATCTGATTGGTTAGATGTCACTAGTGGGGTGCCTCAGGGCTCGATCTTGGTCCTACTCTTTTTTCTGATATATATCACGATCTGGACTGTGGACTTGTTCTAAATATCAAACTTTGCAGAGGACACCAATTAGGCGTAAATCATATACTAGAGAAACTGCGAACTCATACAAAGTGGACCTCGACAAACTATCAGATTGGAATGATAAGTGGCTATTAAAATTCAATTCCGATAAATTGTAAAGTAAGGCAATAGCAACGATAAACCTCAAATATAACTAATCAAATGCCAAATAATCGTTTAACTGAAGTACAGGCAGGAAAAAGGATTTAGGTGTCATCCAATCAGTAAATATCTGAAACCAGTTTCGCATTGCCTAGCTTGCCCGTAAAAAGGCAATATGATGTTGGGCTTTATTAAACGTAACTTTGAAACAATAAAACTCCGAAAGTAATGACACAATTTATACACGTCATTGGTTAGTGCCGCACTTGGAACATGCCGTTCAATTCTGGTCGCCCTGTTTCGTAAAAGAATCAAGCCAATTGACATCAGTGCAAAGAAGAGGTCAACCAAAACAAATTCCATCTCTGCGAAATTCATCTTTGAAGAGAGCGCGTAAACTTAATATGTTTTTCCTTAAGGATCGTAGAATCCGTGGGGACTTTGATGAAACCTTTAGATCCTAAGAAGGTTTTGATGTTCATTATCAAGAGAAACCTATTCGAGCTTTCAACTCAGTGACAACAGAAATAATGGTTTAAACTAAACGGTCAACGTTTGCACGACATCCCGATCTCCGTAAAATTATTTCAATGTTAGAGGGGGGCGTTTTATCGATGTAACAATTTACCAGCAAATGTTGTCGGAGCAACACAATACTCATTCAAAACACTACTTGACGCGCACTGTAAAGTAAATGGGTATGGATAGTGCTAATTCGTATCTAGTTCCCCCCGTATCGATTAGTTTAGTGGTAGTGGTATTGTAGTTAGTATTTGCATATCCTAGATCATTCTGCACTATGAAATTCCATGTTCCTATCCTCTTTAGTGGGACATGGGTATCATTTCCAACGTTTTTCTTCCAATTAGTTGATAGTTAGTAGTATGTAGTTCAGCAAGATACCCTCGCTTATGGACCATAGGTCCCTTGGTGTCTGTTCTCCTATGTAATCCTATGTAATCCTCCTCCCTCCCGTCCTCCTTCCTTCTCCTCTGTCCTCCTCCTCCTCCTCCTCCTCCTCCTCCTCCTCCAACCTCCTCCTCCTTTCTCTCTTCCCTTCGTCCTTTCCATTTCCCTCTTTTCTTTCCTCACGTCTCCAAAAGGCACCCAATACTAAATAGGTTCTTCAGACATCCTCGGGCACTCCACCACCTCTCTCTTCCTAAAGGTGGCATTGGGAAGGAGAGCCAAACACACGCCTCAAAGTACTCGAGAATAATTATAGTAGTTTACCTTCCACTGGTGTTGCTCCGTTTTCTATGAGTGAACATGAAGAATTAGGAACGCCTTATTAACACAGGGCGGTACTACGGTCGTGAAAGTGGTGGTAGTGGGGGACACGGTCGAGTTATCAGGTTATAATGGTATACACAAGAGGCGATGGAGGTTGAACATACGGATGAATTAAGTTTTGTTGTGGTGGTTGGTTTTGGGTAAATGTGGAAGAGGAGGTAGTGGTGTGGCTGTAAAGTGATAGTATTAGTGGTGGTAGTAGTGGCAGAGTAGTATGCAGTTGTGGTTGGCGTGACGTACAGGCATAAGTAGTTGTAGTAGTAGTGGTGGTTGTAGGAGGAACAGCAGTAATGACAGTGGTGGTAGTGGTAGTAGTAGCAGTAGAAGTTGTGGTTGGAGGATAGTAGTAATAGTAGTAGTATACGTAGTTGTACTAGTAGTAATACAACAACAGTAATGATAGTGTAGGTGGTGGCGGTAAGAGTAAGAATTGAGATAGAGATAATAATACTATCATGGAAATAGTAGCAAGGATGGAAGGGTGGATAGATGAAGGCAATAGTAGCAAGGATGGAAGGGTGGAAGATGAAGACACTAGTATCAGGATGAAGGGTTGATAGAAAAAAAAATTTTGGGGTTAAAAAAATTTTTTCAACGTTTTTTCAATTTTTTATTTGGGGGGTATTTTATTTAGTTTTTTTTTAAAGCCCGTTCCAGCCCCAAGGGAATTTACCCCTTTTTCCGGGGGGCAAAAAGAAATGGGGGGACCCCAAATTTATGTTTTTTTTTTTTTGGGGTTTTTTTTTTTTTGTCCGGAATAAAAATGGTTTTCAGAATCCTCCACTACCATTCTTTTTTCATTCCCCGCCTCTTTTCTCGTTTTTTTTTTTTCCTTCCACTTTTTTTTCTCTTCCTTTTCGGTCCCTTTTCCCCTTTTCACCTCAGGGTCTAAAAGGGGGGGGGGAACACCAATTACTTAAATGGTTTTCAAAACTGGGGGCACTAAATTTTTTTGGGGGGTTTGGGGGAGTGAAAAGGTAGTTGGGGATATAAAAGTAAGTTTATTGGGGGTGTGTCTATATGAATGGGTTGGAACGATAGTAAAGTTTTTTAATGTGGGGGTGTAGGGGGAACACGTTCAGGGTTATGGTATGTACAAAAAGGGTGGGGGGAATGGGATGTATTAGTTGTGTTGTTTTGTAAAAAAGTAAAGAAGGTGGGTGGTGGGGAAGTAAATTGAATAAGGTTAAAAAACTATCAAAAATTGGAAAGGGATGGAAGGGGGTTTTGAAAGGAAGTAGCAAGGTGGAAGGGTGGTGAGAGGAAAGTAAAGGGAAGGGGGGTAGTAAGGTGTAGGAAGGATTGGAAGGGTTGGAGATAGGAAAGTAAAGGTGGAAGGTGGAAAATTTAAAAGTAAGGTTTGGAGGTGGTTAAGGGAAATGAAAGGATAAATAAATGGGAAATAGTAGAAAAGGAGGAAAGGGGGGATAGATGAAGGAAATAGTGGAAAGGGGAGGGAGGGGGGATAATGAAGGCAAAGTACAAGGATGGAAGGGTGGATAGATAAAGGGAAAATAGTGAAAGGATGGAGGGTGGATAGATAAAAGGCAAATAGTAAAAGGAGGGAAGGGGTGGGATAGATAAGAAATAGTAGCAAGGAGGGAAGTGGAATGAAGGAAATAGTGGAAAGGGAGGGAAGGGGGGATAGATGCGGGGGGGCAGGGTGGGTTTAAAACACTGCCATCTGTCCAAAACTTTACACTTTGTACAACTTTTTTTCCAACTCACCCAAAAAAAATCTCCTCAGCTTATTATCAAACTTTAGAACAACAGTTAGTTTTTATTATCACAATTTTAGGTCACTCATGTTAAAGTCTTATCTCATTCCTTTCTCGTATAAAAGGGAAATAAAATGCATAGTAATAAAAAAAAAACCACAGCGGGCAAAAAACTAAAATAACCTGCAAAAATACCACGAAAAGAAACCACTTTCCATCCCCCACTTAAACCACATTTCCTAATACTTATTTCATTTTATTCATATTTTATCAAAGCAGCCCACAAGGGGACAACACCAAAAACGCAGAAAATGTAAATAAAAAACAACGCCCCATTTTCCATTCATTTCTTTTCTTTTTATTTTTTTTTTTTTTAAGGGGGAAGTGCGGAAAATTTTGGGGGTACCTGCGGGTTCCTCGCCTTTTTGGGGCCCCCCGGGGGGGGTGTGCGGGTGACCCAGCCTCACCCCCCTTTCCCCGTCGTGTTCCTTTTATTTTTCCCACCAGCGTGTGTTCAAAAAATTTCCTTATCGCAAAGGGGGAATTGAGGCGACAAGAGAGAGAGGAGAGGAAGGGAGAAAAGGGGAGAGAGGAGAGAGAGGGGGAGAGAGAGGGAAGAAGGAGAGAAGAAGAGGGGGAGAGAAGAAGGGGAAGAGAAAAGAAAGGGCGGGAAAAAAAGAGCGAAAAAAGAGAAGGGTTTTTTTTTTTTTGTTTTTTTTGGGTTAATTTTTTTTTAAAAGAGAATTTTTAAAGGGGAATTTGGAATTTTATTTGGTAAAAATCCCTTCTTCCTCCCCCCCTCCCCTTTTTTCCTCCCTTTCTTCCTCTCCCTCCCCTCTCCCTCTCTTTTTCCCTCCCCCCCCCTCATCCTTAGGTGGGGGTTGCTGAGGCACTCACGGGATAAATTGGGGGGGGCCCTTTTTGCAAAAACGTTTGGGGTATTGAAAGGTCCAAGAAAGGGACTTTCTTTCTCTTCTCTCTCCCTCTCTTCTTCTCCTCTCCCCTTTTTTTTTTTCCTCTTTTTAATTCTTTTTTGCAGCTAAACCGTCTTATTTTTTCTGCTCGTTTTTTAAAACGGGGGTACAAACAAAAATGGGTAAAAAGAATGTTAATCAAACTCTTTCCCCCCCTTCATACTAGCTATTTTTCCCTTTCTTTTTTAAATCCTATGTAGCAAATACCCTTACCAGTTTTTTAAAAGTGGGGGGAAAAAAAAAATTTAAAATTAAAAAAAATAAAAATAAAAAAGGATAATAAAATAAGCGGTTTTAGTTATCCTTAATCTTTAACTACCCTTTTTGTCTTATCCCACCTTTTATTACTTCTTAAATAAATCATTAAAAAAACAAGAAACTCCAAAAATTTTAAAGTTTCCCTCTTATCCACCTTTTTTCCCCTTCCAAAATAATAAAAAACAAAAAAAAAGGTTCCCTCTTATCCCCTTTTCCTTTCCCCTTGGCCGAGGAAGGGGGTAGATGGGGGGAAAGGGGAGGGGGAAAGGGGGGGGTTTTCTCTTATCCACCTGTTCTTCCCCTTTGCCGGAGGGAAGGGAGTTAGATGGGGGGGGGGAGGGGAAGGGGGGGGGGGGGGTTTCCCTTTACCCCTTTTTCCTTCCTTTAGCCAGGGGGAAGGGGGAAATGGGGGAGGGAAGGGGGAAGGGGGAAAGGGGGGGGTTCCTTTTATCCACCCTTTTCCTTCCTTGGCCCGAGGGAAGGAGTAAGGAGGGGAGGGGGAGGGGAGGGGAGTATAGATGGTATGGTAGAGGAAAGGAGAGGAGGGGTTTTTTTTTATTTTTTTAATTTTTTTTTTTTTTTTTATAATATTAAGGCGCTAGGTGACTCGTCCAAAGGGCCACGTGCGACCCTACCACCGTAACATTTGTTGACTGACCCTAACAGTAAACACCGGAACAGACATCCCGGCAGTACTTCACGCCCCCTTGGGGGAAACTCCCAACCCGGGATATTTGTCGGTAAAGGATCGGACCCCACACCTTTTTGCTGATGTATTAAAACCCCAAACATTTTTACCACGAGCTTAAAGCCCCAACGAAATTAGTAAAAGATATTTTGAACACCCACCCGAAAGGGTAGGTTAGGAAATACTAGGCTACAAACCCAACCTGAGACGAAAATCAGACAGTCAGAGAGGAATGAGCTAAGGGGATATTTATTTATTAACAACTTACAAAGCTTATGGGTGAAAAAAAACGATTAAATAATGTCATTTTAACACCATCAGGGCGGAATGGGGTTTTGTTTTGATGGTCAGCAGTCCCCCCAAACCCACCGAGAGCCTTTCGTTTAAATGGGTTAAAAATGGGACACTGTACTGCTTCCATGTATTTTGTTGTCATTGCATGTATATGTAATTAGTCACAAGATTACGGTGCGCGAAAAGGTTTTATTGTGTCCAAGGGGAAAAAGGGCGGCGAGACCCCCCTTTTTCGGTGGGTCCGATTGTTACACACCACACTTCGTTGCGGGAAAAGAAAGGGTTTGGGTTGGGTTTTTTGTCAATTGTGTGTGGTGTATGTGTTTTGTGTGTGTGTGGTGTATGTGTGTGGGGGTTTGTGGTGTGTGTGTTTTGTGTTTGTGTGTATTTTGTGTGTGGTTTTTTTTCTAATTGTTGCGGGGGTATCTTTGGGGGGTGTGTGTGGTTTTGGTGTGGTTTAAACCCCACACACACACACACAACCCACACACACAAAACAAACCCCATAAAAAAAAGGGTCTCGGAAACCTGTTTAGAAGGGGAAAGGTAAAAGGAAGAAAGGGGGGGAAGGAAGTATACCGGAAGGAAAGTTGGGGAAAAAAGGGAAAATTAAAGGTAGGTGGGGAAGAAAAGGGAAAGGGAAATAGAAAGGGAAAGGGAAGGGAAAAGGAAAAAAGGTAGGTAGGAAAGGGGAAATAGGAAGGGGAGGTGGGGGGTTTAGTGGGGGCGAGAGGTGGGTGGGAGGGTAGGGGGGTGGGGGGGGTAGGGTTTTTAAAGGGGTTGGGAGGTGGGAAGGTGTAAATGTGTGGTGGGGGTGGGGGGGGGAGTGACTCAGGGGTGGGGGTGGGGGTTTTTTGGGGAAAGGGGAAGGGGAAAATTTTAATAGAGGTTTTGGGGGGTGTCGAGAGTGGGGGTGGCAGGGGGGAGGGGGGGTGGGTGTAGGGGTTTAAGGGTGTGTGGGGGGGGGCAGGGGAAGGGTATGGGGCTGTTTGTCTTCTTCACCTGGTGGGGGGGGAGGGGTTGGTTACCTGGGGGGGGGGGGCGCGCGTTCTCACCCGGGGAGGGGAAACGTACTCCTCACCCTGTTTGCAGCTCCTTGGCACTTTTTTTCTGTATTTCCCATTTAAAAAGATATTCTTCTCCTTCAGTGTATAAATAATAACTCTTTCTTTTCTGTTCCCCCCTTTTACTAAAATTTTCCCCCCTCTACTTTTCTCCCTCTTTACTCTTCTCTTCTACTTTCTATTTATTCTTTACCCCTCATCTTTTTCTCTCTATTCCTTTTCTCTCTTCTTAAATCTTCTATTCTTCTTTTCTCTATATTCTATTTTCTTTTTTCGGCATCTTTTTCTCTCTCTCTCTTATTCCTATTTTAAAAAAAATATTTTCTCTTCATCCATAATAATAAAATCTTTTTTTTCTTGCTGCATCTCTTTCTAAATTATCTTTTTCTATTCGCTACTTTTCCTCTACTATTCCTTATTTCTACATTCTTTTCTCATTTCTTTTCCTCTTACTTTTCACCTTTTTTTTTTTTTTTTTAAAAAGCAGGTTTTAGTTTCTTTTTAACCGTATCTTTGTAATCTTTTACTCTTTTCAGTTTCGTTTTCATAATCCTTATATTTTATATTTTATTTATATATATATATATATATATAAATTATAATATAATTTTATATAATTACATTATATTTTATAGTCTTTATTTCCCCCTTTTTTTCTCATTTACATCACTACTCACATTCTCTATTAAATTTTATTACATTTTTCTACTATTCTCATTTTATTTTATCTCTATATTCTCTATTTTTATATTTAAATTGCCGTTTTTTCTCTTTTTTTATTTCCCTCTACTTTCCTATTCTTCATCCTACCACTTTTATTTCTCATTTAAAATAAAACAAGGTTTTGTTTCATAAATTTTCCCCAACGATTTGTACTATCCCCCCTTTTTATTTTCTCCATTCTTTTTAAAGCGGGGTGGGGGGGAAAATGGCATTTTTGAGTCAAGGAAAAAGGACCGTACCGGGAGGAAGGAAGAGAGAAAGGAAAAAGGGGAGGGGGGGGGAGAGAGAGAGGAGAGAGGGAGAGAGGAGAGAGAGAGAGAGAGAGAGAGAGAGAGAGAGAGAGAGAGAGAGGAGAGAGGGAGAGAGAGAGAGAGAGGAGAGAGAAGAGAGAAGAGAAAAAAAAAAAAAAGAGTAATATAAGAAAAATAATACGCACACACCATCATGAAATATTATAATATTATGATGATGAAAAAATTTCTTTTTTTAAAATTAATAGCAGTAAAATGATATTTAAAGATGATAAAAAAAAAAATATAATAATAAAGGGATTAGGGGACTCTTGGGGGGCACTGAAACCCCGTTTCAGTCCTGCATTCTTCCCCCGGGGGAAAGGACCGGAGCCGATTTACCCGTTAAATTTAAAACTCATAAGTCCTGAAAAGCGGGGTAATATATAGTCGAGTTGTAGTAGTATATAGTAGTAGTATTAGTAGCAAGGGGTAGTATATAGTAATTTAGTAGTGTTCAATGTATTATCCTAAAAAAAATTCCAGCAGCTCGTAATATATAATCAATGTTAAGTACCGGGGTAAAAAACCCGTTTAAAAAACCATGCAAGAAGGGGGTTGGGGGGGAGGGGGGGGGGGAACTATATGGGGAAAAGGGGGGAGGAGGGGAGGGGGAGGGGGAAAGGAGGACGAGGGAAAGGGGGGAAAGGGGAGAGGGGAGGAGAGGGGAGGTGCAGAAAACCCCAAAATTCTTATAAAAAAAGATGCTGGGGGAAGGAAAGAGAAAAGGGGTTTGGGAAAGGGGAGTGAGAAAAGGAAAGTGCGGGGTGGGTGTACTTAGGGAGTGGAAAGGGAAAGGGGAAAATGTGGATGACGGGGATTTGAGAAAAAGGGTACACATAATTTGAGGAAGAAAAGAAGAAAAGGAAATACGGGAGAAAGAGATAAAAAAAAATTAGTTTTGAACGGAAATAGGAAAAAAGGATCGAAAGGGGAAAGTAAAACCTGCAAAAAAATATGAGGGAAGGAAGGAGAAGAAACACAAAAAAAAAAAGATAAATAAAAAGGAAAAAAAGGAAATAAGGAAAGATGTGAATGGAGAAGTAAAAAAAAAAAAAGCTTTGAAAAAATAAATTTTTAAAAAAAGAGAATTTAATCTGAAAAAAAAGAAAAATGAAAAAAACTAATAAAATATCTAAAAAAAGAAATAACTATAAAAAGAGAGAGAGAGAGAGAGAGGAGAAGAGGAGAGAGAGAGGGAAAAGAGAAGGGGAGAGAGAAAGGGGAGAGAGAGAGAGAGAGAGAGAGAGAGAGAGAGAGAGAGAGAGAGAGAGACAACGAAGGAAGCGAGGAAAATTAGAGGAGGGGGAGAAGACGAGAGAAAAAAAATGTGAAATTCCTCGGGAAATGTCTGGGCTTTCTCTTAAAAAAGGGGGCCTTTAAATCAAATTTTTTTTTCTCTTTTTTCTAATTTCTCCTAATTTTTCCCCCCCCCAAAATTTTGTTCTTGGGGTAAAGAAAAAATGGGGTTTTTTTTGTCGGAAGTTTCTAAAGGGAATAAACCCTTTTTTAAGGTTTAAAGAAAAGGAAGAAAAAAAAAGAAGATAATAAAAACTATTTAAGGCTAATTTTTCCGGGAGCTGGACGAAAAAAAAGAAAAGAGGGAAAGAAGGAAGGGGAAAAATTGGGGAGGGTTTTTTTTGAGAGAGAGAGAAAGGAGAGAGGAGAGGAGAGAAGAGGGAAGAGGGGGAGAGAGAGAGGAAGAAGAGAGAGAGGAGAGAGAGAGAATAAAAAGAAAAGGGAAAATTGCAGGGAAAAAGGGGGTAAAGAAAAAAACAAAAAACAAAAAAAAAACCAACAAACAAATTTTTCTTTTTTGTAAAAAGGGGGGAAAGGGGAGGGGCCCCGGGGTTGAGAAATGGGAAAAAGGGGGTTTTTTGGCCTTTTTATCTTAGAAAGTAAAAATGGGGCATTTTAAAAAAAATAGCAGGGGGGGTTTTAGGAAGTTTTCTTTTAAAAAAAAAAGATTTTTGGGAAGGGGGCCCAAAGAAATGGTGTTTTATTAAGTACTGCCATAAAAAAAAAAAAAAAAATTCCACGCCACAGAAAATGGTAAGATGCTCGGCTACACATGAAGGAAAAAATGGGATATTAATTATTAATGTGTGGAGTTAATAACTAAAAGCTTAATAGAACCAATATATTATCTAAGGAAAATTAAATAATAAGAGTTTAAAGTGAAAGATCTTAGATATATTAAAACCTGTAAGATAATAAAAAACAATATGAACGAGTGACATGACATTTCAATCCAGGGATGAAAAAAGTGGAGGCTGATTTTCAAAAACCAGCGATATGACTAGTTTTACGAGGTAACGAATGGGATTTAGGGAGTTAATAAACTGTGCGCGAGTGGTTGGTGTGTGTGTGTGTGTGTGTTGTGAGAGAGAGCGAGAGAGATGAGAGAGAGGAGAGAGAGAGAGAGAGAGAGGAGGACGAGAGACTGGAGATGAAGACGCGCGACGAGAGAGAGAGAGAGAGAGAGAGGGAGAGGGAGGATTGCAGGAAAGAGGAGCTACAAGGAGATAAAGTTTGTGTAAGTGGCGGAAGATAAAGGGCGAGGAGGATAGAGATGAAACCAAGCACGGAGGGGAAGGACAAGATTGAGTCTTTGGTGTGTGTGGAGGGAAGGCGGGAAGAGGCAGAGAGGAGAGGACGAAGAGAAAACGAAGGCATTGAGAATAAGGAAGAAAAGGAGGATGAAAAAATTGTGAAGAGACCCAATGGAATGAGTGGTTTAGAGAAGTGATGAGAAGAGCATGGAAGAGAAGGTCAAGAGAAATGGAGTAAGTGAGGAAGTGGCTAGAGGATGAAAGATGGAGGAAAACATGAGAAGAAGGCTGTGAGAGGATTGAAAAGTGAAGGAAAGGAAAGGATCAGGTAATTAGGAAGGCTGTAAAATCAGGTGTCAGAGGAACGTGAAGGCGTAAGGGGTCGTCAGAGGTAGTTAGAAGGAAGGTGAAGGGCAAAAGGGTGTCGTTCAGGGAGGGAGTTAGAGGAGTTGAAGGGCTAAGGGTGTCGTCAGGAGGTAGTAGTTAGAGGAGGTGAAGGGTATAAGGGTTGGTCGTCAGGAGGTTAGGTAGAGGAAGGTGAAGCCGGCAAGGGTGTCGTAGGAGGTAGTTAGAGGACGGTGAAGGGCTAAGGGTGTCAGTCAGGGAGGTTAGTTAGAGGAACGGTGAAGGGTAAAGGGTGTCGCAGGAGGTTAGTTAGGAGGAAGGTGAAGGGTAAGAAGGGGTGTCTTCAGGAGGTAGTTAGGAGGAAGGGAAGGGCAAAGAGTGACGTCAGGAGGTCGTTAGAGGAAGGTGAAGGGCAAAGGTGTCTTCAGGAGGGAGTTAGAGGGAAGTACGGGCAAAGGGTGTCGTCAGGAGGAGTAGAGGAAGGTGAAGGGTAGAAATAGAAATAGAAAATTATGCTAATTAGGAAAAATGGAAAATAACTACTAGATTAAGAAAATATACTAATAAATACAGAAGATATTATTATAGATACATAAAAATATACTAATCACGATTTAGAAAATATATGATAGAACCAAAAAAACTAACCAGAAATACACATAGAACCTGAGATTTCTCAACACTTATAATGAGCCCTAATACATTAAATGCCACGCGGTTCAAACATTTCCTACTATCTTCTTTAAGTTTTCTTTGATTGTCTGCAAAACCACTTTTGACCTCGACTCAATCTAAGTTCACAGTGTTGAAAATCTTGAGCGTGAAAAAAGCAGGATAGAGGTAATGAGGGCTTCTCAGCGGCCTCCTGACCACAGGCGGTGAGTGCGGGACGGGAACAGCTGCACCGGGACACCCTGCTCGAGGCATTCGCACCAGATGCGCCGCCATGCTGGAACGATGTTAGAGGCACGGTTGCACGTGTCCTGCCAGGGCTATGCTGAAGGCAAAGGCCACTGCGAACAGACCGCAGCTGTTAGCATCCATTCTGGCGCTGCACAGGCCGCATCGTGGCGCCCGGACGGGTGAGTACAGCTCTGAGCTGCCTCCACCAGTTGCAGCCGTTCCGTGGACAGGATGTTGTACAGAGAATCGTACACCACCCAGCTGTCCGCCTGCGCAACGTACCATAAGAGGACAGCAGCAAGCCAGTGGATACCACCCTGGCGGCCGTACTCGCCCATGGAGGACAAGACACTGAGGCGCCGAACGGGTTTCAACCACTGCAGGAAACAGAGGACCGAGGTGCCGGCGCTCCAGAGGCGGCAAGGTGAAGGCCGCCCGCAGGCGTTCGTACAGACCTAAGTCTGTGGAAAATGTCTCATCAGGATCTCTTGGGGGGGCCCGCCAAGTCCATGACGTCATCGGAGAGCCAGGCTCGCCCCAGATGTCCCCCAGTCTGTCAGAGATGCGAAGGCGATGGCAAAGGCAGTCGTGAGTACTGGAAAATACACGACTCTGACTCTTCAAAGGATAGAGGAATTCAATGCTCCTGCCTCCCGTCCTTAAGATATGGGTCTTGGTGGGACGCGGCCTCCAAGGACGTTGGTAGATTTAAGCTGCCTCGTGATTGTCTGGAGAGTGATGTTCACGAAAGGTTCTGGCTCGCAGAGGGACCACATTAGCTATAGAACACAAGCCATTGGTGGGCTGCCAAAGTACCCTCGTGGCGACCAAGCCATCTTCTGGGTTGGAGGTTCCCTCGTCTTTATGTTTTTCTTCCGACGTTATTGTGTCTTTTTCGTTTCTGTTCTTTCTATTCGGGGAGCGTCTTCGTCTTATGGACGCCTCGGGGCACCTCCGCCTCTGCAATTCTCCACCTTCGGAGAGCTGCAGACGCGTCTTCCGAGTGCTGCTTGGGGCCCGCCGAGCTTTTCTGGATCGTTTCTTTTTTCTTGGCGGCATCGTCCTTGGTAGTTCGGAGTCACTCCCTGATCGCCGCTTATTCCACTTTATCGTTGCCGCGTTCTTCCTATCCACCCTGCCTCTTTTTCATTTGGATATTTCTTCTCGTGTTCTCTTCCATCCAGCGGCCTTCCTCTTGATCACGCTCCATGGACAACGGCTTCCTCTGGCAGCGTGCCGGTGGGCTTCCTTCTGTTCGTATGACTTCATCGATGTGTTTCGACTACTTCATCCACCTGTTTTCCTCTATTTATCGCCAGGGTTTCTATTTTTTCAACGCTCCGTCTCGAGTTATTCTTATTGTTGCGTTGTTTACTTCGATTTTAGATAAAAACTCTTTATCATCAGTTTTCTTGTGTGGTGTTTTTTTCTGCTTCTTAACACATGAGCCGCCACAGCCTCTTGAAGACGTACTTGCATCCGCAAGCAAGTCTTCTGCCGGTCGGGCTCCTCTTGCGCATTTCCACTGTGGAGATTACTTCAACACCTTCTCTGGCTGCAGAGTCGTCATTCTTGACTTTGTTACTTTTGCAGGGAATCTCAAAACATGCAAGGCCAAATAAATAAAACCAGGTTGGAGTTAGATAACCAGGTTGGAGTTGGCCATAGTTGTAGTGACCATATGGTATCTTGGAACCCGGTGTACTATGTGTGTAGTGATGATATAGGAGCAGAGTACACGAGGCACCTGAGGCTCAGATATATATTGTGTGTGTGTGTATGTGTGTGTGTGTGTGTGTGTGTGTGGTGTGTGTGTGTGTAAATAAGAAATGTTGTGTCAGAAAGTCAATCAGAATAACCTCTGATTTTATCTTTTATGTCTCTCTCTCTCTCTCTCTCTCTCTCTCTCTCTCTCTCTCTCTCTCTCTCTCTCTCTCTCTCTGGTGCATATGTGAGAGTCAGGTATAACATAAATATCCAGATATTTCCCTATTAATGAATTCTGGTAGGCTTGAAATACACACACACACACACAACACACACACACACACACATGCTTGCAGGCCTTTACGTCAGTTGTACTCAGGTAGACGAGAATGACCACTGGGGGGGTAGGGGGGATAATAAAAGAGCAGTGTGTGTGTGTGTGAGTGTGAGTGTGAGTGTGAGTGTGAGTGTGAGTGTGTGTGTGTGTAGTGTAATAAATAGTTCATTGTAATCATCTTTATCTTTGTTTTATCTTCATTGTATCACGCATTTCAATATTTTCTGTAGCTTTATTTCCATCTTTTATATTTTTTACCGCTAATAGATCTGCATCTTTTCCGTCTATGTTTATTATTATTTTTTTTTTTTTCGCGTTTATCAGTATTTCATTTTGTCCTTTGTTTTGAAGTCCACCCTGCATATTTGTCCTGTGTCTTGGGCGTTGTCTTTCCCCGGCGATAAATTTTCTGGCGCACTGAATTTACTGAGTTTTATATAAAGAGGGGGAAGATATAATGCAATTCAGCTCTTTGTTTCTAGTGGCCAGTGAGTAATTACAACTGACGTTCATGTTGTTGTGTTTTGCTTGATATAGGTTATTGTTTGGCTTATGTACCAACGACAACCACTTCTACAATCCACCATCACTACTACTACTACTACTAATACTACTTCTTTTTACTACTACTAGTATTACTAATACTACTACTTTTCTTACTACTGCTACTACTACTACTTTTTTAAATACTACACTACTACGAGTGGCAAACCAGGGTCCTGAAGTATGCCCTTAAACTATGCCTTCACCTTCAGGGAATGCGAAGTAGCTACGACATACCCACACACAACACACCACACACACACACACACATGATCGGGTGTTACAGAGCACGGAGGCGTTTGTCCCACGCCACCAACCACCGGCTCTACCTCGACCCAGCCTCTGCAGAAAAACCCGACCCCCTGCCGCCTTCATGTCGCCCCCACCCACTCCCGTGGAAAAGCCCGCTGGTGAGGTCATCACCCCCGCCCTGCCGGACAGCCAGGGCTGTATACCCCGGGCGGAGCACTGAGGGGATGCGCGGAGGCCAACGTCCCGGGCAGCGCATCTTACTACATCGGACGGCTCAGTCGAACCCTGAGAGAGGCAGGCGGCCGCGGCGGCGGCTGTCACCGCGGAGTTGCTGCCCATCCTCTGCTCCTCCCTGCAGACGGAGCTGTCCGGACCCCTGCACCTCCCTGCAGACGGAGCTGTCCGAAACCCATGCTCCTCCCTGCAGACGGGAGCTGTCCGACCCCTGCTCCTTCCCTGCAGACGGAGCTGTCGACCACGCTCCACCCTACAGACGGAGCTGTATGACCCTTGCTCATCCCTGACAGACGTAGCTGTCCGACACCCTGCTCCTCCCTACAGACGAGCTGTCCGACCCCTGCTCCACCCTGCAGACGGAGCTGTCCGACCCATGCTACCACCCTGCAGACGAGCTGCTAGACCCCTGCTCCTCCCTGCAGACGGAGGTAAATGCAATAATCTGGCAAACCATGCCTGAAAAGTATGCCCTTTTAAACTATGCCGTCAACTTCAGAATGCAATAAATAGACCACAAATGGACTACTCAATTGACACACTGTTTTATGAGCCATCGGGGACAGCGAACTAACGAGGGGTTCTAATGGGCGCGCGGAGAGGAGTATGCGCGCGATTTTTTTCTTAAGGACCAAAGATCGTCCCTCATTCAACGACATTTAAGTCTCCAGGAATGAAACGAGCTTCGACCCTTCACTCTGCTCCGTGCGCGTGATGAGTGGCGAGGGGAAGGCGTGTCATGTGTTTCCTGTCTGAGGGTGTTGATGCGACATTTGCAGGTGTTGACAGCACTGCTCACACAGGCCGACTTACGCTATCGAGGGTTCTCCCCACACCGTTGTTTCATACTTGAGTCAGATAAAGGGACAACCACCACAACTGTTATCGTATCATTCATTCATCTACCGTTTTGTAGTAACTTATTGCATATTATTATTCATTATTGCTATTAATATCATTATTGCTATTATTATCATTATTGCTATTATTATCATATGTGACTATTATTATCATTATTGCTATTATATCATTATTGCTATTATTGTATCATATTGCTATTATATCATAATGGCGATTTTATCATTATTGCTATTAATATCATTATTGCTAATTATCATTATGCTATATTAATTTGCTGCTATTATCATGATTGCGATTATTCTATCATTAGTGCTATTAGTATCATTTATAGTACTAGTATATATGTTATTGATATATTTATTTCTTCATCATATACATATTATTTCATCTTTACAATGAAACCTACCACAATTATCATCGTTATTAGCCAGTGGCAAGGTATCATTTAAGGTTTCTGATGTTGATTCTCGCCGTAGTGGCACAGACACGAAGTTTTTTTTTGTAGTGAAGTCTTGTGATGATTTATAATTGCAGGCAGCCCGTGGTGGTCTTCTGATGCACTCGCCTAATTAAGTAATACTTCGAAAAATTCGCCTGTACGATTCACGGAAATGTCGTGCATCGTGGCAAACATGCCTGTAGTCCCCGTCGCTCAGCTGTCATTCACCGCGCAAGACAAATCTGTTTCGCTTGATTTTTTTCTTTTGTTCTGAGTTTTAAACTCATTCAAGAACATGTTACGCGCCTCTGCTCCACAACCAGAAACCCCTGTTTTCCTTGTGATTTCCAAGATCGGTGGGGGGGAGAGGGGCTGTAGGCATAACTTGTAAATGAGGTTTTTGTGACTAAAATGAAGGATAAAAGCAAGTAACCATACCTAAATGTACCAGAAAACTGTGTAGCGCTTCAGAAAATTATTAGTTGGGAGAAAATTCCAATTGGCCATTTTGTCACCAACGCGTAACGTTTCCCCTTCCTCTCCTTCTCTCTCCCTTTTATCATCTTTTTCTCTTCTCATCTTTCATTTATACCCGTCAGGGTGGCAGGTGGTAGAGTCGTGAGCTCGCAATGGTGTTGTAGCGTCCCTGCGCATTCGGTCAGCGGTCGAGTCCACCTAGTCGTGCTGGACGTGGTAGCGCTTTGTATAGTCCAAATAACCTTGTAGTTGACTTGCAAATGTCTAGAGAGGATGAAAAATCTTATTCTTATCTTATCTCTCATCTTTATATACAGTTATCCTCTCGTTACACTTTCATTAATTCCTCTTCTATGATCCACTCTTAAACTTGTTCGTTAGTTTTTTTTTTCTTGCCTACTATTATTATTTCTTCTTTACCATTAATTTTCGTATATTTATCATCCTTATTATCTCTTTGACTTTTCTTCTCTCGCCTATCTTCTCTTCATACCTTATCTTCACTCCCAGTCCATCACTATTTTATCCCTACATCGCCCGTCAAATAGTTCTTACGTCTTAAAGCAACGAAGGAGCACCGCCCGGACACACACCGACCCTAAACAACAATTGCTGCTGGGAACGTGTGTCTCGGCGGCGGTGCTGGCCTGATGCTGCTTCACTGTGCTGCTCGTGAAGGGTTCGATCCCAGCGCCACACCAACGCTCACTTTTCACACACCGCCGACACACACACGAGTGTTTGATAATATAATCAGCCGCGGTAGAAGTGAAGCAACGCACAAGTTTCAAGTCTCAATCCGCGCTTCGCTTAACCTCAAGTGCTCCGCGTCTATGTAGATGGAGCGCCACAGAAGTAGTTGCTGCTTCGTTTGGAGTATTACGAAGCCTTTTTTATTTCTTTTATCCTATAGGGCCAGTAAGCCTCTTTGGAGGTGAGGGGTCGGGTTGCTCCTCGTCCGTGTTGGTCCGATATTTTTTAGTGATCTCCCTGCGATGATTATGCTATTCCCCGATGTCCCCCTGTGGAAGATAAGGGTTGATGGGCCGCATGGATGGAGATGAAAGGTGGATGTAGGTAGTGTTAAGTAACAGGAACACTACCACGTGTAGGTCTCACGTCCTCTTGTAGCTTCCTTATTTTCTTATGTTCTATATGGGTCCTCTCCGGCCACTCGACGCCTGCAGAAAGAGGCTGCTTCCGGCGAGACTCGAACAGAGGGAACTAAAGCTTACCGCTTCCAGGCGCTAACCACTCGTCCACCACCACACCTTCTCCTACACGTTAAAAACACCCAGGGATTTAGTTCTATCGGAGCAGTTATATTAAAGTAAATTTTTTTTTAATTAAATTCTAAGTTGCATTGGTGCTTGTAAACTATTTCTTTCAATATTTAGACAGAGAATCTTTAAAGTGCTTCGTTTTTCTACTCATACAAAAAATGATGGATTTCTTTCATCGTGTGGTGTCGCGTCTCTCATAATGCAGACACCGTGTTTTTGTTTACTTTGTTGTGTCCAATAACAGTCATTTGTCAAAGAGCAGATGAAATGTCAAAGGTAAATTTTTTGCCTTTTATTACTGAATTGTTTCCGGATTTTACCAGTTTAAAAAGAAAATGTATTTAGTCATATTTTAATCTCACTTCCATCTTTTTGATGTGTGTGTGTGTGTGATATTTTGTTGGTTTTCTAGTGAATTGTTTTTTTATTTCCCATGATTCAGGGTTCAGCAATTTTTCTTTTTCTCTTATCAGTGGCCAGCCGCCGGGTTGAAATTATTTCACTTTCAGCCATGCATGCACTCGACGCGTTTCATTTATGCTGGAATCTATTTTTCCGTCCGTCATTCAGCCTATGCGTCTACTGTGTATGTCTATCTATCTATCTCTATGTCTATTTGTATTTGTCTTTATGTCTATTTGTCTAACTGTCTAACTGTCTATCGATCTCTCCAACGAAAAGGCTCATAGATTAGTTACATGCAAAGTTTACATCTACTCTGTCTGTCTGTCTGTCTCCCTAGAATACAAAAGAAATCATATGGTATATTGTTTTGTTCGTATCTTTGTCTGTCCTGTTAAAAAAATTATATCACTGAGTATTAACTGAGGATTTTACTATTCAATCACCCTTTCTCTCTCTCTCTCTCTCTCTCTCTCTCTCTCTCTCTCTCTCTCTCTCTCTCTCTCTCTCTCTCTCTCTCTCTCTCTCTCTCTCTCTCTCTCTCTCTCTCTCTCTCTCTCTCTCTCTCTCTCTCTCTCTCTCTCTGACCATGAAGCCAAATCAGTATTAATTACAGTTATCTCTCTGTAAGTCATTAATGTCATATTGCAATGGAAAGAGAGAGATAAATATGAAAGGTCATAGACAGACGGGCAGAAAGAGATGGAGGCAGACAGTAACAGACAGGCAGACAGACACACCCCTAGACAAACAGACAAACAGAATGAAACAGACATATAACCAGTGAAAGATAGACATAAATACACATGAGAGAGAGGAAGATAGAGAGAGAGAAAGATAGATAGGTAGAGAAAGATAGATAGAGAGAGACAGAGAAAGATAGAGAGAGAGATAGAGAGAAAGATAGATAGAGAGAGATAGAGACAGAGACAAACAGACAGACAGAACAGACAGATAGGCAGACAAACATACATACAGGCAGGCAGGCAGACAGTGAGAGAGAATGTAAGAAAACAAGAGACAAACAAACGAGCCAGTTAACAGATAAACAAACTCACAAAATAAGCCACACCTTGACACTCACAGACACAGACAGACAGACTAAGAGCACTACATACACAGTACATTTTCGTAGCGAAGAGGACAACACCCAATGACGTGCACGCTAAGCAGCCTCATCCGCCTAGCCATTACACGAGCCGTGTTTAAAACAAGACCGCTTCCCAACTCACTGACGACGCCGTATACATCGGGTTACAGAAATGATGCGGTCTTTTCGTACTAAAATGCCACGGTAATGTGCCATAAAAGAGGAGAGAGAGAGAGAGAGAGAGGAGAAGAGAGAGATGAGGAGAGAGAGAGAGAGAGACGGAGAGAGAGAGAGAGAGATGAGAGAGAGAGAGAGAGGAGGGATGAGAGGAGAGAGAAGAGAGAGAGAGAGTTAAATATCATGGGGCTTCCTGCCAGATAAGAAGATATTACTAGGAAAAAATAGTATCGGTAGAGAGAGAGAGAGAGAGAAGAGAGAGAGAGAGAGAGAGAGAGAAGAGAGAGAGAGAGAGAGAGAGAGAGAGAGAGAGAGAGAGAGAGAGGAGAGAGATGAAAGAGAGAGAGAGAGAGAGAGAGAGAGAGAGAGAGAGAGAGATGCCCGATGAGAGAGAGAGGAGAGAGAGAGAGAGTACTACATACAGATACAGACAGATAAAGCAAATGTATGTGAGAGAAAAGGATTGAAGGAAGATGAAAGACATACGTCAGTGGGAAAAGAAGAAAGAAAGGGGAGAGAGATGGAATGACAGGTAGGAAAGGGATGATGTAGAGAATGTTACGAAGGAAGGAAAAGAAAGTACAGAGCATGGAGGGAGAGAGGGAGAAGGTGAAAGGAAGAAGAGAGGAGAGGAAATATGAATGAAGCACGAGAGAATGAGAGAGTGAGAGAGAGGAGAGGAGAGGAGGAGACGAGAGGAGAGAGAAGAGAGAGGGAGAGAGAGAGACGAAGAGAGAGAGAGACGAGACGAGAGAGAGAGAGAGAGAGGAGAGGGAGAGAATTGAGATTGGACGAGAGAGAGAGGAGAGAGATGCAAGAAGTGTAAAGGCTGAAGGGAACCACAACCACAAACCTACCACTTTTGATATCACCAACAACTACATCAACAGGAACCACCATACTGCTACTGCCTTACTGCACTACTACAATACTACTGGTACTGTTACTACTACTACAATACAACTACAACTACTACTTACTTGCTACTACTACTACTACTACTACTACTACTACTACTACTACTAGCTTACTAGTACTACTACGACTACTAACACTACTGCTACTGGTACTGCTACTACTACTAAAACTAATAAAACTATACTACTACTACTTACAAACTACTACTTCCACTTAAAGGAAATACAACCAGGGATAGTAACAGCAGAGTTGGTATTTTGGTGATGTAATGGCGGTGAATCGGTAGAAGAGCTAGTGTAGAAAAATAAAGAAAGAAACGAAGGAAAAGTAAGAAAGAAGGCAAGAAGCAAAATGAAAAGAATCGCAAGAAAAAAAATGTTGAACTAATAAGAAGAAGCAACGGAGAACAAGAAGAATAAACAACAAGAAATAAATGTAAATGCAACGAAGGAGCAAGAAGAAAGAAGGAACTAAAGAAGACCAACTCTCACGATTTCTGAACAAAGAGGAAGAGAGAAAATAGAAAGTGTGCGAGGACTGAGTTGGCATGCTCTATGTGGGTCAGTCCTTTAATTCCTTTCAGTCCAATGCGAGAACCGGACGAATGAAGGAGGAGGAGGAGGCAGAGGAGAGGACTTTACTAAGTTCCCCCCCCTCCCCAACAACAACAACAACAAGCAGTGGCAGAGGAAGGGAAGGCGGAAAGAAAGGAGGAAGAAGAGTGAAGGGATAAAAAGATGACAAGAAAGGAGGAGAAAAAGAAAATATGAAATGTCAAAAGAGGACGAGGCGAATGAGGTGATTAGTGAAACATGCTGATGTAAGGAGGAGGAGGAGGAGGAGGAGGAGGAGGAGGAGGAGAGGAGGAGGAAGAAGCAGAGGAGTGAAGGGTTGGAGGATGGGGGAAAGTATACGAGGAGAGAGAGGAAGGAAAGGAAAAAGATGAGTAAATGGTAAATGAGGAGGAGTAGAGGAGAAAAAAAGGAGGAGAAAGAGGAGGAAAATATGAAGATTGGTGAAGGAAAATACATACTTGTGGAAAAGAAGATGAGCGAAAAGAAATCTATTGACAACAAGAAAAAGAAGGGAGTGAAAAAATGAAAGAAAAACGAGAAAAGGAGATTGGGAGAATGGTAAGAAAGACCAGAGAGTAAGGAAGAGAAAATGAACTATGAGAGAAGAGGAAGAGAGGAATGAAGACAAAGAGAGGAGGACATGTGGATACATAAGAGGAGGAGGAGAGAAGAAGAGAAAAGAGAAAAGAGGAGGAGGAGGAGGAGGAGGAGGAGGAGGAGAAGAAGAGGAAAATAATAGAGAAAAGAAGAGAAGGAGAGAAAAGAGGAGGAGGAGAAGGAGAGAATAAGAGAAAGGAGGAGGAAAAGGAGAGAATAAGAGAAAGGAGGAGGAGGAGAAGAAGAGAAAAGAGGAGGAGGAGAAGGAGGAGAAGAAGAGAAAGGAGGAGGCGTGTTCTAACTGACCACTATCATATTTATGTATTTTTATTTTCTCCTTCTTGACTTCTTGACACTTAGTTTTCCCTGTGTAGTCGCTGCCGAGGAAGAGGTGGAAGAGGAACGCACGAAGGGAGGAAGGAAGGAAAGGAGGAGGTAGAAAAGTGAGGGATTTCAAAGGAGTTCGCTCGGAATAACTCTTCGCGAGATACTTTGTGGTACATCTTCAAAGGTATTACTGAATATGTGGCTGGATGAACCTTAACCTGAGGGTATCTCTCTCTCTCTCTCTCTCTCTCCTCCTCTCTACTCTCTCTCTCTCTCTCTTCTCTCTCTCTCTCTTTCTCTTCTCTCTCTCCTCTCTCTCTCTCTCTCTCTCTCTCTCTCTCTCTCTTCTCTCTCTCTCATCTCTCTCTCTCTCCTCTCTAAATTATTTTTCCGTCTCTCTCTTCTTCTCTCTCTCTCTCTTCGCTTCTCTTCTCTACTCTCTCTCTCCTCTCTCTCTCTCTCTCTCCTCTTCCTCTCTCTCTCTCGCTCTCCTCTCTCTCTCTCTCTCTCTCTCTCTCTCTCTCTCTCTCTCTCTCTCTCTTTCTCTCTCTCTCTCTCTCTCCTCTCTCTCTATCTCTCTCTCTCTCCTCTCTCTCATCCTCTCTATCTCGCTTCTCTCTCTCTCTCTCCTCTCTATCTCTTTTAGGACACGAGTTCTTTCACTCCCGTCATCTTCTCTGGTAAGGTCCGTGAAGCTTTAGTGGCATTTTAATCCGCGTTTGCGGGTATTGTGGTCCGGGAGTGTTTAAGATCTATTAAGCATTCCCTTAGAGCTCAAAGAACCTCGTCGGCAAGGAACGCTCAATCTAAAGAGACTTCGGGCCCAGCAATAAGTTCCCTGGTTCTTGGCGAGGTTCAATATTTCATCATTCACGGCCGAGGACTCCACGCGGCAACAGTTTGGTATTCATTCACTGTTTTTATTTCGTGGCGAGAATTATTTAAGTTATGGTCGTGAGGCACTTGTCTTGTTTTGTCTCTTTTGCCTGTCGTCTGCTTCTGAGGGGATCCCGCTCGACTTTCTCTAATTTCCCTGTCTGCTTGCTTTCTGAGTGGTATCCTACAGCATGTTTGGCAATTCCTAGGGGGGAAAAGGGGGGGGGGGGGGGGCCCTGCAATTGATTACGAGGATTAAATGACCCCAAAAAATTTATGGTATGCAGTCGGTCTGGCGCGAAAAAAAAAAAATTAGTCTCTGTATACCAGCCCGTGCCTAAGACTGAGAGGCGGGATGGGCGCTGCGGCCAAAGCATGTCCTGACGTGTCCGCACATCGCTGGTCGTTCGCGCGAGGCTTGTGTTGCGGTGGCGTGAAAGCCTATGGAAGGTCTTCATACTTGTCTTTATGGAGTCATTCTAGCGCGTAAAGAAAACAGGTCATCGGAAAGAAAATATCAAGACAAAAAGTAATAGAGAAAAAGTTAGGCTAGATAAGTATATTATCTTACTTTCCAATACTATACTTTATTATTTTCGTGTTATTATCTCCCCATGTTTATGAAAATACAACAGCGTGACAGGACAAGACTCGCCCTCCAATATTAATCCCGCGCTGGTCTCCAAGGGTAAATCAACACAAACTCTCACTTATAGGTGCCTGCACTTAACGAGCGGCAGTAACGAGCGGTGAAGCACGTCGCCAGGGTGAGTCAAGGCGAGTCGGGTCGCGGCGTGATGAGTCATACGAGCCGTGCAAAGGCCGTACTTTAGGCTCGTGCAGTACAGGATGCTTGCACGGCTCGGCCAATTAAAGTGATAAGTATGTGTGTGTTTCCTGATTATGCGAACTGGAAAGTGATTGCTGAAGGAGAATCATCATTGCGTACCTGTGTAGGATTGAAGTGCACCCGTGTGTGTGTGTGTGTGTGTGTAGTGTGTGGTGTGTGTGTGTGTGTGTGTGTGTGTGTGTAGTTGGAGGATTGGAGTGTACCTGTGTGTGTGTGTGTGTGTGTGTGTGTGTGCGTAGGTGGAGAATATGAAGTGTTTGGACTGGAGCATAACTGTATCAAGGGACGAGGCGCCCGAGGGAGCAGCCGCCGTGTCGCCTCAATGTTCCAAAACCTAAAAGATACCTCGCTTTTAGCGGCGGTCCTTCACTCTTGACGCAAAACAACAGCGACGCATCAGGTGAAAATACTTCAGTGTGTGTGTGGTGTGTGTGTGGTGTGTGAGTGTGAGTGTGAGTGTGAGTGTGAGTGTGAGTGTGAGTGTGAGTGTAGTGTGTGTGTGTGTGGTGTGTGTGTGTGTGTGTGTGTGTGTGTGTGTGTGTGTGTGTGTGTGTGTGTGTGTGTGTGTGTGTGTAAGTTCAGTTCAAGTTCAAGTTCAAGTTCAAGTTCAAGTTCAAATATTTTATTGCCATAAGAATACACACAAATATTAAATCCATCATTAACCTTTCGTGAAAAAGTCTGCTGAGAAAACTCTCGTTAGCAGACCCAGTTATTAAACAAGGTAATATGTGCACATTCCAGAGCGAAGACTATTATATCATCTCTATGTAGTATTCATACAAAACATCTGTAAATATCCTTACTCATACTAACGTATACTATCTATATAAACCACACACACGTACTCATACAAACATTATTATGTAACATATATACATACCATACATATGCAAAAAACATTATAAGAGTATACAGTAAATATATTCATACACATAAAATAGATGAAACCACACACAAACACACACACACACACACACACACCCCACACGCCCACGCACACGCACACACACACACACACCAAACACACAAAACACACACATCCACACACAAGTACACAAACACAACAAATCTTTAAAAATTTATTTAAATTTAAACAAAAATATTAACAAATTTATACAAGTTGCCCCTTAAAATATGATTTCAATGGCAGCAAAAAAAGAGCTCAGATATTATAGTATTTTTTCCATTGTGTTTGGGAAATGAAAAAAGATTTTTTTTTATTCTATATTTGGGAAGCTTTTTAACGGTAAAAACCCTAATATTGTTTTTTACGAAAATGGAAAGGGGAAATTCCACACCTTAGGACCGAGACAAGGTAGAATTACTGTATAGTGTTGTTTAAATGGAGGACATACTAAATGAAAAATTTTTTCTTCTGGTATTATGAGGGATGATCTTGTAGCTGGAAAATGTTTTTTCATTTTTTTTATAGAATTTAAAAAATAGATCAAAAATGAAGTATTTAGGGTTTAAAAGGACTTTTAATAAATTTAAAAAGAAAAATATCTCCTCAGTTGCCAAAAATTTTTTTTTGAAGGTTAGAACCCCCTTTTGAATTGCCCTTTGAGGGCCCTTTAACAGCTGTCTTTAAAAATGATGGGCCAAATGCAAACCCAATTGATATGCAATACATCATTTTGGAAAACAAAGTGTATAATATATGGTTAACATTGCTTCAGTTGTGAGTTGTAAGGGAATGCGATACAAGACACCACAAATCTTGGATATACTAATACAAACATGAGAAATGTGTTGCTTCAGTTGAAATACTCATCTATTATGACACCTAAAAATTTTGTCGACTGTACACGGTTAACAATTTCACTACCTATACCTACAGGTCCAAGTCATGCACTAAAGACCTGTTTGGAATAACATAAGATGAGTTTATGATATTGAGTCTTAACTTGTTGGCTTTAATCCAGTTGTTTACATTAGTTAATTCATGAGTTAGTTTATTGTGAAGGGATAAAAGACTTTTGTCTGTGACTATGAAGCTTGTGTCATCTGCGAATAAGGTAAAAGTAGCACTATTACTTGCATTAGTTATGTCATTTACATATATCAGAAACAAGATGGGGCCTAAAACGAAACCTTGTGGAACACCTTGCTTGATGGACTTACACTCAGAATACTCGCCATTACAGAGAACAGATTGCTTGCGATCAGATAAGTAGCTCACTAATAAGTTATAAGCAGGTCCCCCCACACCAATATTTATTAGTTTAGCATGTAATATGTGATGGTCTAATGAGTCAAATGCCTTTGAATATCTAAGAAAACACTTGCGACATAAAATTCCTATCTAGATTAGTATACACAGTGGAGACAAAATGTAGAAGAGCAGATTCTGTGGACCTATTTTCCTAAACCATATTGACAGTCAGATAATAAATTATTATTTACTAAAAAATTACAGAGCCGGAAGCAATTGCTTTTCAAAGATTTTACTAAATGATGGTAGAATGGAGATTAATCTGTAATATTTATTTCATCTTTACCACAGACTTGTGAATAGGAATTGCTTTAGCTATTTTCAACTTATCAGGGAAAATACCATGACTAAAAACGATAAATTGATGTGTAAAGAGGAAGTGTTATATATTCAGAAGTTTGTTTTAGTACGGCTGCAGGAATATCATCATAGCCATTGCATTTGATTTTAAAGAATTGATGTAGGCTTTGATTCAGACTGATTACAGGGGAAATAGGTACATAGAAAAAATTAGAAGAGTTATGAAGATAATCCTATAACTTATACGACACTGGGAATAACGTTGGCAATATAAGAAAATATCTTAAATGCATTAGCAGTATCGGGAAGAAATAAGATTAGTAATAGAATTGACGATTTTGCCAGTAGTGATTTACTGTTTCCAGTGCTTTTAGCATTACCCTAGGTTTTGAAGTGGTTTTGATATTTTTAGCGTCNTTCAATATTTAGACAGAATCTTTAAAGTGCTTCGTTTTCTACTCAAAAAAGAATTCTTCACGTGTGGTCGCGTCCTATAATGCCTGTTTTTGTTACTTTGCAATAACGTCATTTGCAAAGAGATGAAATGTCAAAGGTAAATTTTTTGCCTTTGATTACTGAATTGTTTCCGGATTTTACCAGTTTAAAAAGAAAATGTATTTAGTCATATTTTAATCTCACTTCCATCTTTTTGATGTGTGTGTGTGTGTGTGATATTTTGTTGGTTTTCTAGTGAATTGTTTTTTTATTTCCCATGATTCAGGGTTCAGCAATTGTTCTTTTTCTCTTATCAGTGGCCAGCCGGGTTGAAATTATTTCACTTTCAGCGATGCACTCGACGCGTTTCATTTATGCTCGAATCTATTTTTCTTTAATCGAGTCTTTTTTTATAGAACCTTCACTTGAGGGTTATCTCTCTCTCTCTCTCTCTCTCTCTCTCTCTCTCTCTCTCTCTCTCTCTCTCTCTCTCTCTCTCTCTCTCTCTCTCTCTCTCTCTCTCTCTCTCTCTCTCTCTCTCTCTCTCTCTCTCTCTCTCTCTCTCTCTCTCTCTTTTAGGAACGATTTCTTTCACTCCCGTCATCTTCTCTGGCAAGATCCGTGAATGCTTTATTGGCTTGTATAATCCGCGTTTTGCCGGGTATTTCGTGTGCCGGGATGTTTAAGATCCTTATTAAGCATTCCCTTAGCGCTCAAAGAACCTCGTCGGCAAGGAACGCTCATCTAAAGAGACTTCGTGCCCTGCAAAGTCCCGGTTCTTGGCGAGGTTCAATATTTCATCATTCACGGCCGAGGCTCCACGCGGCAACCTAGTGTATTCATTCATCTGTTTTCTTTCCTTTGCGAGAAATGTTTTGAGTTATGGTCGTGAGCACTTGTCTTGTTTTGTCTCTTTTCCTGTCGTCTCTTCTGAGGTGATTCCCGCTCGACTTCGCAATTTCCCTGTCTGCTTGCTTTCTGAGTGGTATCTTACAGCATTTTGGCAATTCCTCTGAGCCTGCCAATTGACTACCGAGATTAAATGACCCAAAAATGTTATGATATGTAGTCGTTCTGTCTCCAATAGTCTCTGTATATCCAGCCATTGCCTAAGACTGAGAGGCGGGATGGGTGCTGCGGCAAAGCATGTCCTGACGTGTCCGTCACATCGCTGGTCGTCACGCGAGGCTTGTGTTGCGGTGGTCGTGAAAGCCTAATGGAAGGTCTTGCATTACTGTCTTTATGGAGTCATCTGCGCGTAAAGAAAACAGGTCATCGGAAAGAAAATATCAAGACAAAAAGTAATAGAGAAAAAGTTAGGCTAGATAAATATTCTCTGACCTTCCAATACTATACTTTATTATTTCCGTGTCACTTTCTCCCCCATCCATGTTTATGAAAATACTACAGCGTGACAGGACAAGACTCGCCCTCCAATATTAATCCCGCGTTGGCGTCCCGGGGTAAATCAACACAAACTTTCACTTATAGGTGCCTGCACTTAACGAGCGGCAGTAACGAGCGGTGAATCACGTCGCCAGGGTGAGTCAAGGCGAGTCGGGGCGCGGCGTGATGAGTCATACGAGCCGTGCAAAGGCCGTACTTCAGGCTCGTGCAGTACGGGATGCTTGCACGTCTCGGCCAATTAAAGTGAAAAGTATGTGTGTGTTTCCTGATTATGCGAACTGGAACGTGATTGCTGAAGGAGAATCATCATTGCGTACCTGTGTATGATTGAAGTGCACGTGTGCGTGTGTGTGTGTGTGTGTGTGTGTGTGTGTGTGTGTGTGTGTGTGTGTGTGTGTGTGTGTGTAGTTGGAGGATTGGAGTGTACCTGTGTGTGTGTGTGTGTGTGTGCGTAGCTGGAGAAAATGAAGTGTTTGAACTGGAGCATAGCTGTATCAAGGGACGAGGCGCCCGAGGGAGCAGCCGCCGTATCGCCTCAATGTTCCAAAACCTAAAAAATAACTCGCTTTTAGCGGCGGTCCTTCACTCTTGACGCAAAACAACAGCGACGCATCAGGTGAAAATACTTCAGCTGTGTGTGTGTGTGTGTGTGTGTGTGTGTGTGTGTGTGTGTGTATGTGTATGTGTGTGTTTGTGTGTGTGTGTTGTACGGATATATGCATAAGGCGAATACAAAACTAACGTGTTCCTGTGTCTCGCCATTCAGAACTCTCAGCAGCTTTCGAGTCTGTGCAGCTCTTGATAACTCTTTGTCTGATTCCCGAGGCCAGAAACACTCCGAGGCTTCCGATAGTTGCGAGGTTATGTAATATTGAATTCGCTGCCTTGTGGGGTCTCGAGAGAATTATATTTCATAAAACTTTGTCATGTTTATCAATACTTTGTACGTGAGACTATGTGATATAACTCTACTGAAGTGATCATTTTTCCCTTGGTAAATACAACAGTGATAAATGGAAGAAACAGTCTCTGGAGGCCAAACAGTATCTGGTGAAACAGTCTCTTCTGTTTCTACTTGTTTGGTTTCATTACGTACACACAAGGCTCGTGTTACACCGATGGTTTACGACACACGGTTGGGCTCTAAATCGGCACTCCGCTTCAGGTGGCAAAACTTGAAGAGGATGTACAAAGCATTACTGATGAATACAATGTTGTGTTACAGAGCCAACATTGTGCAGAGATGAAGGCAGCGGCTGTAATCCTCATGTCTTGTGCTCATGATTTGTGTTTAAAATAATCAAAAGTAGCTATACATACTATATTATACAGTAGTATACAGTATATACAGTGTATACAGTATATACAGTAGTATATACAGTACAGTAGCTGTATACGTACATGTTTTTTTGCTTATACAAATACGTAAAATGGACTAAAAGAGAGACTATCGATAAGGATTAGATGGAAAAATAGCCTTAATTTCAAATCAAAGATGAGGTATTCAATTATTTTGGTTTTTGTTTGCTTGTATCGCAGTCGCTTGTTCTTGTAATAATGAATACAAAGATACACTAGATTGTTTTTCTTTAGTGTCTCCGCTACAATGTTAGTATAAATAGTTTGGACTTTAGTTGACCGTCTGGAATCCGATATTCAAGCGTCGCAGCCCCGCTTCCTTCCTACCAGGCTGACTTATTCCCGTGTCGTAACATGTACAACCCTGTCACCTTCTTGACCTCTGTGCAGGGGAATATTACAACTCTGTGGTTATTATTTACCTGCCTCCCCGCACCCAACCACACACCACACAACCACTGCCAAGCTACGCATCTCCTTTCTTGATCAAATCCTTTATTATCCCTATTTCTATATGACATCCCGCATCTGTAATCCGTATATGTAATATACGGATATGTAATATATGTAATATCATCTGTATAATTATGTAATCCGGGAGAACATTGATACTTTACTTTTATCATCATTATTTATGTTCATCATCCAGATTATAGAAACTTCTCTGCACAACTCCACTTCTGCTCCATTCTCGTCCTTCTCATTCAACAGCCCTGCAAAATAGTCACCCTCACCTCTCTACACTGCGTCCTCGTCCCTCACCGCCTCTCCATGCGGGTCTAAAGCCACTACAAACACTTATCACCGCGCCCCTCACACACTGTACACGGCACTCCTGATTAACTTTATATTTTCAACAATCTTTATACGTGTCTCCCCGTTCCTCTCCTCACCCTCCTCACGAACCATCCTTCTCGTTTCCTTCTTCGTCCTCCTATGTTCCTCCCACTGTCTTCCTCCTCCTCTTTCTCCTCTTGTAGTAATTGTAATATTTCTTTCCTCCTTTTCTTTCATTGAGTTATTCGCTTCACTTCACTATTCCATTATTAACAGTCCTTCTATTTCCTTTATATCAGCTCAAATATAATTTCTTTCCACCATTAGCTGTCCTACTTTTTCGCTTCACGATTTCCTTTTCCTTTCCACTTCAACCTTCAGTTTCCCTCTTGACAAATTTCTCATTTCAATTACTGTCCATCGTCGCCTTTCATAATCTCTTTCATGTCTTTCATTTTATTACGAGCGAGCGCGAAGCGCTCGAGTCCTCACTGGATACGGGATTTTTCTCACTTAAGTGGCCGACCCGACCCAACCCGACTCGACCCGACCCGACCCAACCCAACCCAACCCAACCCAACCCAAACCAACCCGACCCGACCCGACCCGACCCGACCCGACCGACCGACCGTCACGCTTTTCAGGAGCTTATATATTTGGACTCCTGCTTCCGATTGACAAGCGGTCTTCGCCATCTGATAACCCCATTCAATCCCTTTTGTGCTTGACATGTTTTGTCTCACGTGAGGGGTCAGCATGGCGCGTGGCGCGTGCCGCGTGAGGGGTGTCAGACAACGTTATCTTGCTATAGCTGAGAAACGGCTGTACCGACTAAGTTGAAATTTGGTGTGTGTTTTGAGACCACACACCTAGCAATGTCACACAGGTCAAACTCCGGGTGACGCCGCACGTGCGCACGTGCACACCCCTGTCCAGTAAATCTCCTTGCTATCGGGTTTCTACGGGCTCGCTCGTCCTTCGCCGATTAAGGCGTCTTACTGGTTAGTATTCTCTCTCCTTCTCTCTCTCTCTCTCTCTCTCTCTCTCTCTCTCTCCTCTCTCTCTCTCTCTCTCTCTCTCTCCTCTCTCTCTGCTCTCTCTCTCTCTCTCTCTCTCCATCTCTCTCTTCTCTCTCTCTCTCTCATTCTCTCTCTCTCTCTCTCTCTCTCTCATCTCGTCTCTCTCTCTCTCTCTCTCTCTCTCTCTCTCTCTCTCTCTCTCTCTCTCACTCTCTGCTCCTCCTGATCTCTCTTCCCGTTCTCTCTTCAAATCAAATCTTTCCTCCCTCCTCTTCGTCTACTCTCTCTCTCTCTTTCTGCTCAATACTCACAATCTCTCACGGACTTTGTTAACTNTCTTGCTCTGCTTAATGAGTTTTTCGTATTTCGTCTAATTCTGTCGTGATCGCGTTTGTCGTCTTCATTTGTGTTCTTTGTGTTTTTCATATGCACGCTTTAGCTGCAAGGCTGTCTTGATTTCGCGGGTCCACCATTTCGTTTAATGTTTTGAAAAGATCGCCTATATCGCATCGGTATTGAGGATGTATTGCTAAGTAAGCTTACCGGTGAATTCATGCCATGCTACATTTATGTCGTTACTTTCTGAGATAACATTCCAATCGGTGTTCGTTAAGATTCTTTTTAGTTTTCTGAAGTCTGCCTTTCGATAATCAAGAACTTTTTCTTTACTTTCGACTTCGCTTGTCTTACTGATGTTAATACTGAAAGTAATCGCCCGGTGGTCACTGCTACTAAATTCGGATCCGACGTTAACGTGACTGACAAGATTTTCGTTAGTTGTGGAAATAAGATCTAGAATATTTTCGCCTCTCGTTGGATGATCCACGTGTTGGTATAAAGCACTTTCTTGGAGATTTGAATAGAGAGTGTGCCCCGAATGTGTTGTAAGCGAGGCGCCCCAACTAGTAACGGGAATATTAAAATCACCGAATATTACGCTTTCGTTCTGAGAACTAATTTCCAATATTTGTTCATAGAGTTCTTCATCAATTGTATTTGTTTGAGCTGGAGGTCGATAAACAAGGCCAATTACTACTTTTTGAGAATGACGATTTAGTTGAACGAAAATTACATTACTGTTATCCGTTTCGTGTTTAGATACTACAAGGGGATGAAGGCAGGACTTTATATATAATAATACACCTCCTCCTGCTCTTCGTAGTCTTTCTGAACTTAATAAGTTATACCCCTGTATCGCAAATTCAGCCAAAAAATCTCTATTTGTCGTATCTATCCATGACTCTGAAATTCCGATGATGTCGTATTGTTCTGAATAAACTAGTTCCTCTAAATCATGAAATTTGTTACGTATACTACGGGCAAAGTAACAAGCTTTAATATCGGGTTGGGTAGTTGGGGCTTTGCGGGAACTAAATTTTGGTGCTTTGAGTGAACGAGAACTTAAGGAGGAGGAGGAGGAGGAGGAGGAGGAGGAGGAGGAGGAGGAGGAGAAGAGGATAATAATAGAGAAAAGAAGAGAAGGAGAGAAAAGAGGAGGAGGAGAGAAGAAGAGAAAAGAGGAGGAGGAGAAGGAGAGAAGGTGAGAAGAAGAGAAAGGAGGAGGAGAAGGAGAGAAGAAGAGAAAGGAGGAGGAGAAGGAGAGAAGAAGAGAAAGGAGGAAGCGTGTTCTAAGTGACCACTATCATATTTATGTATTTTTATTTTCTCCTTCTTGACAGTGGCACTTAGTTTTCCCTGTGTAGTCGCTGCCGAGGAAGAGGCGGAAGAGGAACGAAGGCACGAACGAGGAAGAGGCGGAAGAGGAACGCACGAAGGGAGGAAGGAAGGAAAGGAGGAGCAAGAAAAGTGAGGGATTTTCAATAATTGAGTTCCGCTCGAATAACTCTTCGCGAGATACTTTGTGGTACATCTTCAAAGTATTACTGAATATGTGGCTGGATGAACCTTCACCTGAGGGCTATCTCTCTCTCTCTCTCTCTCTCTCTCTCTCTCTCTCTCTCTCTCTCTCTCTCTCTCTCCTCTCTCTCTCTCTCTCTCTCTCTCCTTTTCTCTCTCTCTCTCTCTTCTCTCCTCTCTCTCTCTCTCTGCTCTCTCTCTCTCTCTCTCTCCTCTCTCTCTCTCTTCTCCTCTCTCTCTCTCTTCTTCTCTTGCGTCTTCTCTCTCATCTCTCTCTCCTTCTCTCTAAGGTCACGTATCTTTACTTCGTCAATCCTCTCATCGCGTCCTGCCGGCTTTCTGTGCGCATTTTAAGATCCTCTATTGCGTCTTCTCCTTGCCGATCGTTCAAAGATCCTTTACATTCCCTTGGCCAAGAACCCTCCAGCTCATCTAAAGAGACTTCGTGCCCTGCAAAGTCCCGGTTCTTGGCGATTGGGTGGGCCGGGGGGTGGGTGGGTGGGTGGGTGGGTGGGCGTGGGTGGGTGAACTATATAACTCTACTGAAGTAGTGGATAATTTTCCCCTTGGTAAATACCAACCCAGTGAATAAAATGGAAGCAACAGTTCTGGAGGCCAAACTGTATCTGGTGAAACAGTCTTTTTGTTTTATACTTGTTTGGTTTCATGACGTACACACAAGGGCTCGTGTTACACCGAGGTTTACGACACACCGGTTGGGCTCTAAATCGGCACTACGCTTAGGGGGCAAGACTTGAAGAGGATCGTACAAAAGCAGTACTGATGAATACAATGTTGGGTTACCGAGCCAACAGTGTGCAGAGGATGAAGGCCAGCGGCTGTAATCCTCATGTCTTCGGCTCCATGATTTGTGTTTTAAAATCATCAAAGAGCTATACATACTATATTATACGTAGTATACAGTAATTATACAGTGTGAATATTTTTTTTTTTTTTTTTTTTTTTTTTTCTTTTTTTTTTTTTTTTCAGTATATACAGTAGTATATCAGTTACAGTAGCTGTATACCGTACAGTTTTTTTTGCTTCATACAAATACGTTAAAATGGACTAAAAAGAGAGACATCATCGATAAGGATTAGATGGCAAAAATAGCCTTAAATTGCAACAATCAAAAATGAGGTGGTATTCAGTTATTTTGGTTTTTGTTTGCTTGTATCGCAGTCGCTTGTCTCGTAATAATGAATACAAAGATACACTAGATTGTTTTTTCTTTAGTGTCTCCGCTAACAATGTTAGTATAAATAGTTTGGATTAGTTGACCGTCTGGAATCCGATATTCAAGCCGTCTTTTTTCCATTCAGCCCCGCTTCCTTCCTAAACCAGGCTGACTTATTCCTGTGTTCGTAAACATGTACAACCTGTCACCCTTCTGACCTCTGTGCAGGGAATATTACAAACTGTGGATTATTTACCTGCCTCCCCCCGACACCAACCCACACACCACCAACCACTGCCAAGTACGCATCTCCCTTTTTGATCAAATCCGTTATTACCTATTTTTCTATATGACATCCCGCATCCGTAATCCGTATATGTAATATACGGATATGTAATATATGTAATATCATCTGTATAATTACTGTAAATCCGGGAGAACATTGATACTTTATTTTATCATCTTATTTATGTTATATCCAGATATAGAAACTTCTCTGCACAACTCCACATTGCTCCATTCTCGTCCTTCTCATTCAAACAGCCCTGCAAAATAGTCACCCCACCTATCTCTAAACTGGTCCTCGTCCTCTCACCGCCTCTCCATGCGGGTCTCTAAAAGCCACTACAAACACTTATCACCGCGCCCCCTCCACACACTGTACACGGCGCACTCTGATTAATTTATATTTAACAATCTTTATACGTTCCTGCCCCATTCCTCTCCTCACCCTCCTCACGAGCCATATCCTTCTCGTTTCCTTCTTCGTCCTCCTATGTTCCTCCCCCTGTCTTTCCTCCTCCTCTTTCTCCTCTGTAGTAATTGTAATATTTCTTTCTCTCTTTCTTTCATTGAGTATATTCGTTCACTTCATATTCCATTTTAACATGTCCTTCTATTTCCTTTATTATCAGCTCAAAATATCATTTATTTCCAACCATTAGCGTCATACTTTCGCTTTCACGATTTCTTTTCCTTTTCCACCTTCAACCTTTCAGTTTCCCCTGACAAATTTCTTTCATTTCAATTACTGCCATCGTTGCCTTTAATAATCTATTTCATATGTCTTTCATTTTATAATTTTTCTCTCTTCCTCTCCTCCTCTCTCTCTACCTTCTCTCATACTCTCTCTCTCTCTCTCTCATCTCTCTCTCTCTCCTCTCTCTCTCTCTCTCTCATCTCTCTCTCTCTCTCTCTCTCTTCTCTCTCCTCTCTCTCTCTCCTCTCTCCTCTCTCCGACCTCTCTTCTCTCTCTCTCTCTCTCTCTCTCTCTCTCTCTTCTCTCTGAATCTTCTTTCCACGGCTTTGCTTTCACACATACAAAACAAGTGATCAGAGAATCCTCCTATCGCTACTCTCCGTGCATATACATCAATCAGTCTTTCTCTATTGTGCATGTCTGTCAATATATAAGCCATCTTTACTCACAGACATGTATTTGTGTATATCCCTATTATTGCACCATGCATTGTCTACTTCCCTCTCTGTATCTTAACAAATGCACTGAAGGTATTTCTTCCTTTTTCCCATCGTTCGAGGCACTCCCTATGCACCATTAGCTTCACATGTACAGTACTTTCAACTCTACCTTTTTGTTCTTATAACCCATCATAGTCATCCATTATTCCCCTTTGTCACACTATCTTTATCATTGCCTCAGTATTTCCCAGGACATTATACCGCTCCTTCCTCTCCGCTCCTATCATCCTCCCAACACTGTGATTCATCTTGCCTCGCCTATTTCTGTTCTCCTCTTTATCTCCTTCGCCTCTCTCACTCCTCCCCTTCATCCTTCATGGTAATGGCCACGCGTTCTCTCACAGCCAGGATTTAATGCATTTATACTTACCTAACCTTTCATGATTTTGTTTTGTTTTTTACATTATCGTCTCAAATAACGTGCATAATTTCCTTCATTTTATAATTTTTCCTATTGCGCTTTTTAATATTTCTTATGTTATATCTGTCTTTTTTCTTCTCCATTATCGTCTCAAATAACGTGCAAAATTTTCTTCATTTGATCTTTTTCGATTGTTTTAAAATTTCTTATGCATTTTTTGTCTTTATTTTCCATTATCGTCTCAAATAACGTGCATAATTTTTTCCATTTTATGCGTTATTTTCTTCTTTATTTGTCTGCTTTCACCTAATGGTCCCAAAGACGACCATAACGTGCACTTTCATCTGTAACTTGATGTATTTTTTTCCACTTAACTTTCGGTCTCACAAGCAATGGTAAAAGGCAGACCGATATATAATTTGCCTCATTTCTGATCAGATTTCTCCCTAGATTCATCCTTGCATCCTCACTCTCCCTAATTTGAGTCTCCTGTTTCTAATCCTCCTCAGCCTTTTTCTGTTCCTCTCGTGTGTCGTGGCAAGGACTGCAGGGTGTGAGGCTGCAAGGGTAGGCTGTGGCAGCAGGCTGTGCAGGATTAGTGAGGCTGCAAGGGTAGGCTGTGACGGCAGGCTGTGCAGGATTAGTGAGGCTGCAAGGGTTGGCTGTGGCGGCAGGCTGTGCAGGATTAGTGAGGCTGCAAGGGTAGGCTGTGACGGCAGGCTGTGCAGGATTAGTGAGGCTGCAAAGGTAGGCTGTGACGGCAGGCTGTGCAGGATTAGTGAGGCTGCAAGGGTTGGCTGTGGCGGCAGGCTGTGCAGGATTAGTGAGGCTGCAAGGGTAGGCTGTGGCGGCAGGCTGTGCAGGATTAGTGAGGCTGCAAGGGTTGGCTGTGGCGGCAGGCTGTGCAGGATTAGTGAGGCTGCAAGGGCTGGCTGTGGCGGCAGGCTGTGCAGGGTGTGAGGCTGCAAGGCTGACAATGGCGGCAGGCTGTGCAGGATTAGTGAGGCTGCAAGGGCTGGCTGTGGCGGCAGGCTGTGCAGGGTGTGAGGCTGCAAGGCTGGCAATGGCGGCAGGCTGTGCAGGATTAGTGAGGCTGCAAGGGTTGGCTGTGGCGGCAGGCTGTGCAGGATTAGTGAGGCTGCAAGGGTTGGCTGTGGCGGCAGGCTGTGCAGGGTGTGAGGCTGCAAGGCTGGCAATGGCGGCAGGCTGTGCAGGATTAGTTTATTAGTACAAGTTCACAAAAGAAGGATTCCCAGTCCTTCGTCTTTGTCTCGAAGTGAGTGGGGGTTTTTTTTTATGTAAGAAATATAGCAGCATGACCCTTCTTTTGCCCTTAAGGTGACACTAGGTAATGGTTGTGGTAGTAATAATGATGATAATAATAATACTGATAATAGCGATACTAATGATGATAATGATAACGATGATAATTAATAATGACTATAATGTTAATAATGACAACAATAGCAGTAATAAAGTCATGCATAACAGTAAAACATTCACTTCATAAAGCACATATAACTGAGGCAGCTCCGAACTTACAATGTTAATGTGTCGTGGAAATGTGCACAGTGAAAATGAGCATAAAATGAGGCAAAGTGCAGAAATTCCGTCGGAAATTATGAAGTCTGTTTTGCATTAGCAAGATAAAAAGATAATGAAAAAGATAAATGGAGAGAGAGAGAGAGAGAGAGAGAGAGAGGAGGAGAGAGAGATGATGAGATGAGAGAGAGAGAGAGAGAGAGACGGAGAATGGATGAGAGAGAGCGAGAGGAGGACGCAGAGAGAGAGAGAAAGAGAGAGAGAGAGATGAATGAGAGAGAACGAGAGAGAGCATGAGAAGAGAGAGAGGAGAGAGGAGAGAGAGAAGAGACGAGAGAGCAAGAGGAGAGAGAAGAGAATCATATGACTTCAAATGTACATCAGTAAAATTGCCCTGCGCGGGACACACACACACACCACACACACACACACACACACCACCACACACCACCCCACATCACACCCCACCACACACACAACTTCGCGACACCACCCATCCGCACAGTACAAGCCACCACCCACATCACCCAGCCCACACAGATGCACCACCATCGCGACCACTACACACAACACACACAACACACACACACACCACACACACACAAAAACACACACACACACACACACACACACACACACCACCACACACACACACACACAACACACACACACACACCACACACCACACACACACACACAACACACACACACACACACACACACACACACACACACACACACCACACACACACACACACACACACACACACACACAACCACACACACACACACACACACACACACACACACACATAACACACACACACAGACACCACACACAGACCCAGCACACACACTCAGAACACACACACAGCACACCGAACACAACACACAACACACACACACACACACTGAGACACACAGACGGCGAGATATCATTCACCCTTTAGTCATATAACCTTCGCCATGAAGGCCAAGGATGCGGGAGTTGTCCCGGGATCAAAAGCCAAAAATGCAATAGAAAGTCAGTTTCAAGGGAGGGTGGGAGGGCGCGGGCATCCACCAATAGCAGGCAAGGGCGACAGCGAGAAAGACTCAGAACTCTTTCTATAAACTAAGGAAGGAGGTGTTAGTGGGAGGGAGGAGATGGTGGTAAAAAGACGCCATAATTCTGCTGTCAATGTCCTGATATCAAGAAAACATGAAAATTATCCGACATTTCTTCTTAATTTTCATCTTTTGCAGCGGTGTGTTTAGTGGTGTTTGAGTTGCCATGAAGGACGCGGACAAGGCAGGGGAGCCATGAGGGTGTTTGAGTTGCCATGAAGGACGCGGACAAGGCAGGGGAGCCATGAGGGTGTTTGAGTTGCCATGAAGGAAGCGGACAAGGCAGGGGAGCCATGAGGGTGTTTGAGTTGCCATGAAGGAAGCGGACAAGGCAGGGGAGCCATGAGGGTGTTTGAGTGCATAGAAGGAGGAAGCGGACAAGCAGGGGAGCCATGAGTGTTTGAGTTGCATGAAGGACGGGACAAGGCAGGGGAGCCATAGGGTGTTTGAGTTGCATGAAGGAAGCGGAACAAGGCCACGGGAAGCCATGAGGGTTTGTTTGAGTTGCCATGAAGGACGCGGACAAGGCAAGGGAGCCATGAGGGTGTTTGAGTTGCCATGAAGGAAGCGGACAAGGCAGGGGAGCCATGAGGGTGTTTGAGTTGCCATGAAGGACGCGGACAAGGCAGGGGAGCCATGAGGGTGTTTGAGTTGCCATGAAGGACGCGGACAAGGCAGGGGAGCCATGAGGGTGTTTTAGTTGCCATGAAGGACGCGGACAAGGCAGGGGAGCCATGAGGGTGTTTGAGTGGATAAGTGAATTGAGGGAAGGATTAAGGC
>JACEEZ010025814.1:17500-25000 GCA_016584305.1 Chionoecetes opilio | reverse complement strand
TCATCTCATGTCTGTTACATTTGTAGCGACTAAATAAGTAGTCACCCCTTTCAGTCTCTTGTTCCCGTGCTCTACCAAGTGCGGTCTCTATACAGAGAATCAGAGTAGCACGGAGACTACTCTATTTATAATCTTCAATCATTGTTATGGTAATTATCATGTATTTGCATTGTTATCAGCTTATCAATATATTCAATTATGTACAACGTAAAATCAGCACTATACACCAGGAAGTATCCTTGGTGTAACTCGCATGTCTTGGCGAGTGTTTGCATAACACCTTGGAAAACAATTATTTATGAGAAATGAAATTTGTATATATACTCCAGAATTTGTGAAATAAAATTAACCTGAACTGGACAAATGAGTATCCTTCATTCCAGTTAAACCAAAGCTATGAACACTCCACCTTAGTTACAAATGGTGACCCGGAGTGTAAGCTATGGTTCCTAGGTGGCTTAAACTGGTGCTGTCCATCTCGGCATAGAAATGCATTTTCTATGCCTTGCTGGACACAAGAGCACACCTCTCCTAGTCGTGGGACCTGCGTCTTCGGAAGCATTCGTCCCATTGCTCCCGCTGTATATTCCTAGCCTCCAGCTTCACTGGTGATTGCTAGGTTGTAAGCGGGATAGGGAGAATTACACGTTTACGTGTAGCGCCACCTAGTCAGGTTTCCCACCCACACCCCGGCACCTTCTGTGCCTTCCTCAGGGCATTTTTGCCCTCAGACGCCTTACTGCGTCCTCAGCGGCCTATGCGCATTCAGCGCGGCCACTACCCAGCCAGGCGCCTCACTGCGTCCTCAGCGGCCTATGCGCATTCAGCGCGGCCGCTGCCCCTCTCCAGACGGCTCACCGCGTCCTCAGCGGCCTTATGCGTGTTTAGCGCGGGCCCTGCTTCCTCCGAGGCCTCACTGCGGCCTATGCGCATTTAGCGCGGCCGCTGCCATCCTCCAGACGGCTCACCGCGTCCTCAGCGGCCTTATGCGTGTTTAGCGCGGGCCCTGCTTCCTCATACGCCTCAGTGGCCTATGTGCACTCAGCGCAGCCACTTCACCCTCTGACGCCTCCTTGCGCCCTCAGCACGACCTCACGCGCATTCTGCGCAGCCCCACGGTGTTATTGAATCACTCCACGGCCGCCGCTCGCCGCCCTATGGATTACCAGCCCTGCGGGTTACTCAACCTCAACTCCACAGTGTTTAAAGTGACTCGCTCCACGGCCGCCGCTCGCCGCCCTATGGATTACTCACCACCCTGTGGATTACTCACCGCCCTTTGGATTACTCACCGCCCTGTGGATTACTCATCACCAGGCTGCAACACTACCAGCCCGCAACACAAGCCGGCGGCACCACAGCCATGGCGCAACACTGCCACGCCCGCAACACAAGCCGGCGGCACCACTGCCATGGCGCAACACTGCCACGCCCGCAACACAAGCCGGCGGCACCACTGCCATGGCGTCAACACTGCCTCGCCCGCGACTTACTGCCGGCGGCACCACAGCCATGGCGCAACACTGCCACGCCCGCAACACAAGCCGGCGGCACCACAGCCATGGCGCAACACTGCCACGCCCGCAACACAAGCCGGCGGCACCACTGCCATGGCGTCAACACTGCCTCGCCCGCGACTTACTGCCGGCGGCACCACTGCCATGGCGGTAACACTGCCACGCCCGCAACACTGCCGGCGGCACCACTGCCATGGCGTCAACACTGCCTCGCCCGCGACTTACTGCCGGCGGCACCACTGCCATGGCGTCAACACTGCCTCGCCCGCGACTTACTGCCGGCGGCACCACTGCCATGGCGGTAAACACTGCCACGCCCGCAACACAAGCCGGCGGCACCACAGCCATGGCGCAACACTGCCACGCCCGCAACACAAGCCGGCGGCACCACAGCCATGGCGCAACACTGCCACGCCCGCAACACAAGCCGGCGGCACCACTGCCATGGCGTCAACACTGCCTCGCCCGCGACTTACTGCCGGCGGCACCACTGCCATGGCGGTAACACTGCCACGCCCGCAACACTGCCGGCGGCACCACTGCCATGGCGTCAACACTGCCTCGCCCGCGACTTACTGCCGGCGGCACCACTGCCATGGCGGTAACACTGCCACGCCCGCAACACTGCCGGCGGCACCACTGCCATGGCGTCAACACTGCCTCGCCCGCGACTTACTGCCGGCGGCACCACTGCCATGGCGGTAACACTGCCAAGCCAGCAACTGGTCACCACAGCCCTCCACATCAAATCGGCAACAGAAACACCAGCAGCACCGCTCCACCAACCAACGTCTCGTTCCTCCTCCCGCGTCACTAGGGGGGGGGGTACTGTAGCGACTAAATAAGTAGTCACCCCTTTCAGTCTCTTGTTCCCGTGCTCTACCAAGTGCGGTCTCTATACAGAGAATCAGAGTAGCACGGAGACTACTCTATTTATAATCTTCAATCATTGTTATGGTAATTATCATGTATTTGCATTGTTATCAGCTTATCAATATATTCAATTATGTACAACGTAAAATCAGCACTATACACCAGGAAGTATCCTTGGTGTAACTCGCATGTCTTGGCGAGTGTTTGCATAACACCTTGGAAAACAATTATTTATGAGAAATGAAATTTGTATATATACTCCAGAATTTGTGAAATAAAATTAACCTGAACTGGACAAATGAGTATCCTTCATTCCAGTTAAACCAAAGCTATGAACACTCCACCTTAGTTACACATTCATGTCTATATAATATAAATCATTTCTTTTCAATATTCCATCCCACTTCCTTTTTTCTCCCTTCCATTCCTCCTTGTGTCTTTTAGTACATCCTAATTGCTCATTTTGCATCTTCCCATTCCTCCCTTTCCTCATTTTCTCTACCTCGCATTCCTCATCGGGCATTTTTCCATCCCTTTATTTTTTCAGCCTCTATCTCCTTCTCCTTACTCAATTCCTCTCTCAATTATTTTCTCTTCCGATCATCCTAATGTTTTCAAAACCCCTCACTTCATTTTTCATGCTTCCATTCCTCCACTCTTTGTGCCATTTCCCTTCCCTTCTTCCACCCTTCCCATAGTCTTTGGAGATGCTGGTCTTAGTCGTTGTCTTCGTCGCAGTCTTTTTCGAGCCTTGAAACGACGTGAAGCTCCTCCGTTTGGCGCGTGAAGCTCAAGGATTCGGAAGTGGGTGAGCACGAAGCCTCAGTGAATGCGATGCGAACCTTAATATTTTTCGTGACGCTTTGAATCATGACACTTTGGCGCCTGTACTCCCAGGAGGAGGTGGAGGCGGGAGGGTGTGGCGGTAGGAAGAGAGAGGGAGTGTGGAGAGAGGAGGGAAGGGAGGAGAAAGGGAAATGGTGGAGGGGGAGTAGGACAAAAGTTCAGACGGTAGAGATAAAAAGAGACACTGGAGGAGAGAGAGAGGAGAGGAGCTGGAAATGGTCGGTAAAGTGGAGGGGCGTGGAGGCAGAAAAGAGAGGCTGAGGAAATGGAAATGCTGATTGTACAGAGGAGTAAAAAAGTAGAAAAAATACAAAAGGAATACAAACGAAAAAAAAAATCATACAACAGCAAATGTTTTGGTCTAAACGATGCTTTGCGGGAACTACAGGAAGTACACAACCTTATCTACAGGTCAGGAAGAAAGGGCAAAGTTGAAGGTTAACATAGAAACTGTAATAGATAAGTGGAGGGTGAGAAGAGAGAGAAAGCAAACAGATTTTTTTTATAACCTCATGCCATCACACCTGCCTGAGAAGTGCTTGGTCAAGTCATAAGGGTGAGAAAGAATGAGTTGAGGAATGTGTACATGGTATTCATTGAGTCTGTTATCAAGCGTTCCATCATTACATTACCTATTACTGTCTTTGTTCGGGTAATTAATTATTGCAAATGTTCACAACGCCTTAAAGGAAAAGTGTTTAGCTTCATCTAATTTGAACCGTTTACCGACGATCTCAAATCCGTTATTCTTGGTGACATAGTTAATGATTGGTTGCCTGTAATATAGTCGTCTACATTAATTTATTGAATCCTCTGGAATAATATAAACTCAAATTACTTCTCAATTTTGGTTTGGATAAGCTATAAAAGTTGAATTCTTTAAGTCTTCTTCATAATAGTTTGTTTCACAATCCAGAAATTTATCTTATTATCCCACGTAGTATTTTCTGATCTATCTATATCTTTTTTTTTATAGTGAGGCATCGGAAGTGTACGCAGTAATGAAGGTGCGGCGTTCAGGAATGACTTCATCGGAATTATGTTGGAAGGTTCCAGCGAGGAATCGTGTTAGTTCATTAGTAGTCTCAACAGCTGTGTGCAGTGTTGATCAGGTTTGGTCGTGAAATGACAAGTTTTTTGGGACAATAAGAGAATTGAGCACATTATGTTGAATAGCTCAGCGAGGNTTTTTATTTTTACCAGTGACTGAAGGCAAAATATGCTTTGAAGTTGTTTCCCGACACCTATTGTGGCAACTTTACTTTCATGTCAATGTCAAACTTTGATATGTCAGTAATGATGTCGTCGACGTAAACAGAAAATGATATGAACCAAAATATTGATTTTTTAGGATAAATAACATTCACTGGCCTATCGTTGAACACATTCTATTTAACATCATTGAACTAATCAAACATATTGTGTAGCCATGAGCGTTTACATTTTAATTCGTGTTGGAAATATCCGCTTGTTTTTTTCTGAATAATTAACCACTTTATAGTTTTTTTGTATCCATCAATTTGCACACAGATAATTGACTGATTGATTGACAGTTGCCTGGTTGCAATGTATCGCCATTTTATGTATGAGTTACCTTCACTTATATCCATTCCTGAGGTACTTATCGTCAGTAAGCCAATTATTGAATTATAAATTTATAACTTATTATTTTCCTCCTTTAGTATTCTAAGCAAAATTTCATCGAGTTCAGGCTTTTGCTTACGTTAAGTTTGTATATCGTGTGCAAGATTCCATTGGTGTGAAAAGTAAGGCGTGGATGAGTCTTGGTGTGGCGTAAGCGGGGCAGCCGGTGGTTGTGTGGCGCCGTGTTCTTGTGTGAATGCTGAAACAAATGACTCGTAAAGGATATTTCGAGTCTCGCTTTTGTCATGCATGCGCGGACCATTGCCCATAGCTAGAGGACCATTTTTCTTTTGTGAGAACGTTCTTCCTTCTCAATACAATTATGAAACACTAAAAGACGCGTTGTAAGATATTCGCAATATACGTATAGGTACATACAAGGTTAAAGAGCCACCTTACTACTAAGACTGTACTTAAGACTACATATTTTACTTTCTCTCCTTATTTTCTTCGTTTCACGCTAACTTTTTTTTCAAACTTCGCTTCATCATTCTCGTTTTTGCGTAATCTTTACATGAAGCTCTGGCGTTTTATGGATGGAAGGCTGTTACTAAATCTTATTTCGTCATATAATTTCTAACTGACTGTTATGAAAAGAAACACATACTTTCACAACTTGGTTTGAAATTAAAGTGACTGTTTTCCAGGAGTCAGCATGTCACAGCTTATAAAACTTTGCTCCAATTTGTGTTGTGGAGAAGTGACCTGCGATGATTAGATTCCGTTAAAGAAGAAAGACGAGGAGGAGGATAAGTGCAGGAAGGTGCTATTAGCGTCCTCAGCGATCTTGTCTGTTTTCTCTCTTTTCTCACTCTTTATTGGTTGATCTATTTTGTGTCTCTGTTTGTCTCGCTCCGTCTCTCTTACTTGTCACTGGAGAGATCGACTCGCTCTTCATTTTTCTTCTTTTATGTTTTTGTTGCGAAGATTTGCGAGAAAGAGACAGTTTTGTTTTTGTCATTCTTCCTTTTCCTCTCCTACTTATATTTTCTTCTTCTATTATTATTATTATTATTATTATTATTATTTGCAGTAGCTTTGAAGATAACTAACGACTGGATGTAGGAAAATACGGATAAGAGAAAAAGACAGACAGACAGACAGACAGAAAGATATAAAGACAGGGACAAAGAAACCAAACTGACAAAAGAAAGTAAAAATGAGTAAAAAACACAGAAACTTCACAACACATCGAGCTCAAACACTTCTCCCCCCCCCCACCTCAACCCCCACCTCAACCCCCCCCCTCCTCAACCCCCACCTCAACCCCCCCCCTCAACCCCCACCTCAACCACCCCCCTCCTCAACCTCCTGCAAGCCTAAACTGATGTCAGAAAGTGAATAACGAAGAACGAAATATCACACACACACACACACACACACACACACACACACACACACACACTTTGTATTATTTTGTCGTCTAAGAAACGCGGCGAGGAAACTCGTGGTCCCGCGTTCCCGTGATCCCTGCTCAAGGGATTTTTCACTGACATGCGGGCAATGACTGTCCCTTGACACAGCTTGTGGTGTCCCTTAAAGGGAATGGAATTGTGTTTGTGTGGCGTGTTGGGTCCCGCGTTTACTCAAAGATCTGTTTCTATAAGTTCTTTCCGGGAGGGTAACATCAGGTGATCGCGTGCCAGCGCGTGATGGAGGCGTGGATAAACAAGCAAACACACACCACACACCACACACAACACACACACACACACACACACCACACACACACACACACACACACACACACACACACACACACACACACACACACACACACACACACACACACACACACACACACACACACACACCACACCACACACACACACACACACACACACAACACAAAACACACACCACTGCACCTCCAAGTCAGCTCAGTGTGTGTGCTCTCTGGCCCCTAATGGTTGTTTATGCAATTCAGTTTGCGTACTTCCTTATACAGGAGATTGTGTTTTAAAATAATGTCGAGAGGACCAATGTAAGGGCGACTTTATATAGAAGTTTTATAAGTTTTAAAGGATTACATACCAGAGACGCGTAGCGCGATAGAAGTTTTAGGCTTTAACAGGGTTAAACAAGAAGTAACGGACAAGTCACAAGCTAATTTAAACAGGAAAGAAAAAACGTCACAACATAACATGAGGAAGTCTCGTAGACAGAAACGGACATAGGAAACGGGGCACAAATAGGATGGTGATAAAGAGTGGAATGTAATTACAGAACAGCACGTTAGGCAACTGCGGCCTCTAATAGTCGCTAAGTTCATGGGGGTCATGTGTTGTATGTTTGTTTATGACAATCTCGTTTTGCCCATCGTCTCTTCTCGCCTTGTATGTCTGCCTCCTTTTTTCTTATTATGGTTCATTCACATGTATATTATCTGTTCTATTTTCTAACTTCATCAGCACGTCTCTCTCCTGATTAGATTCTCTCTTCTATTTTGATATTTTTGGTCTACTGTCTATATATATATTTCTCTCTCTCATCTCCTCTCTCTCCTCTAGTCTCTCTCTTCTCTTCTGTCTCTCTCTCTCTAAATCTCTCTCTCTCTCTCTCTCTCTTCCTCTCTCTCTCTCTCTCTCTCTCTCTCTCTCTCCTCTCTCTCTCTCTCTCT
>JACEEZ010025814.1:0-10000 GCA_016584305.1 Chionoecetes opilio | reverse complement strand
TTATTGCTATTATTATCATTGTTGCTATCATTATCATTATTGCTATTATCATTATTGCTATCATTATCATTATTGCTATCATCATCATTATTGCTATTATTATCATTTATAGTTACTAGTATTATGTTATTGATATAATTTTTTCATCACTATACCTATTATTTTCATCTTTACAATGAAACCTGCCACAATTATCATCGTTATTTTCATCATCAGTCATCACTATCATTGTCATTATTGTTATTATTGTTAGTAACATTAGCATTACTTATAATAAATAACAATATTTATAATGTCAGCAGTCTTATAATGAAACAAAAGTTTCTGTGACTTTAAATGGCTTTGGTTCGACTTAATAAGATATTCGGTTTTTCTCGTCCGGAGTGTTTCAGGTGTTTTGTTTCTTTGGTCAATTCCTCACATTCATATATTTAAATCCGTCAAGCTGTCTTGAGTTAATTAAGTTTGCTCGGATTTTCTCCAAACGGAATGAAGGGGAGGAAGTGTAACTAGGTGGAGTGTTCATAGCTTATGGTTGAACTGGAATGATAGAAACTCATTTGGTCAGTTTCAGGTTATTTATTGCATTAAAATCTTGGATTACATATACAGAAATTCTGGTTTACAAATGGTGGTTTTGAAGGTTAAATGTGGAACTCGCCCAAGCTGCGAGTTTCACCAAAGACACTTCTAGTATACATTGCGGGTTACACGTTGTAATATATAACTGTATTGATGAGTTGACAATAGTGTATAAATATGATATGACAATAACAAAATATGAAGATATAAAATAGGATAGTTAACGTTGCTACGCTGGTTCTCCTAGGGACAGCACTGGTAGAGAACGGGAAACTTGATAAGACTGAAAGGGGTGACTACTGAAGCCGCTACAGTACCCCCCCCCCTAGTGACGCGGGAGGAGGAACGAGACTTTGGTAGAGCGGCGTTGCCTGGGTGTTGGCGATGTGATGGTAGCGATGTGGGCTTGATCTGGGGCCAACAGGTATGCCGGTTTGACGCGGGTCGATGGCCACTGCGTCCTGAGTACCGTTTCTGTCAATGGTGACAGTCTTCCTGGTCCTTCTCAGACGAGGTAGTGGGCCTTGGTAGGGCTGCGTTAGAGGCCGGCGAACGGCATCTATGCGTATGAAAACGTGGGTGCAGGTGTCGAGGTCCTGGCTCACAAAGTCTTCCTTGGGGAAGAACGAGGCTGCACTGGCTGAAGGCTTCCCATAGTACTTTTGAGGCGAGAGGCGAAGTCGTGGACACTGCAGGGTGCAGGGTCGGGTGTTTTCACCAGTAGTTCACCTGGGAGTCTAAGACTGGTGCCGTAAACCAGCTCAGCTGAGGAGTGGTGCAGGTCCTCCTTCAGGGATGATCTGATGCCGAGGAGAACGATGGGGAGAGCCAGGGGCCAAATCTCTCGTTGGGCGGAAGCCATGAGGGAGGACTTTAATTGGCGATGGAAACGTTCGACCATGCCGTTGGCCTGTGGGTGGTAGCTGGAAGTCCTGTAGCGGCGGATGCCGAGCAGGGTCATGACCTTGTTCCATACTCTGGCCTCGAACTGGCCGCCACGATCTGAGGTGAGGCTGAGTGGGACACCGAACCTGGAGACCCAGGTAGTGATGAAGGCGTGGGCGACGGTGTCCGTTGTGATGTCAGCGATAGGGGTGGCTTCTGGCCAACGTGAAAAGCGATCCACGCAGGTGAGGATGTAGCGATGACCGGCAGAAGGTGGCAGGGGCCCGACCAGGTCAATGTGGACGTGGTCGAATCTCTCCGTGACGGGTGAGAAAGTGCCGGGTGGAGAGTGGGTGTGCCGAGTCACCTTGGAGGCTTGACAGCTGGTGCAGGTGCGAGTCCAATGTCTGACGTCTCTGTTGATGCCCTCCATACGAAACGGGACGTCATCAGATGCTGTGTAGCTCGGATGCCGGGGGTGAGAGAGATCGTGGAGCTGACGAAAAGCCTGGTAGCGGTGTCGTTGTGGCAGGTAGGGACGGGACGGTGGTCTGTAGAGATGTCAGCGTAGAGGACGACCTTGGTACCTGGGAGCGTGAGTTGCTTCATTTTGAGCGCCGGGTTGTACAGTAGCTTGTTCAATTCAGCGTCGTCGGACTGGTCAGCAGCTATGGCGGCGTAGTCAGAGAAAAGGACGTCACAGCAGTGATGTTTCGGGAGAGGGCGTCTGCGGGGCGTTGTCTGCACCTTTGATGTACCTGATGTCGGTCGTGAATTGAGAATGTAATCCATGTGGCGAAACTGCCGTGGGGTGTAAGAGTCCTTGTTTTTCAAAAAGGTAGTAGTGAGAGGCTTGTGGTCGGTGTACACACGGAAGTGACGGCCTTCAATGAGTAGCGGAAACGCTTGACGGCCTTGAAGATGGCGAGAAGTTCTCGATCGAATGCGCTGTACTTGGTTTCGGCCGTGTTGAGCTTCTGTGAGAAAAAGGCAATCGGCTTCCAGCACCGTCGACGAGTTGTTGGAGGATGGCACCGGTCCCAGTGTCGGAGGCGTCCGTCACGATGGAAGTCTCCGCGTCAGTGGATGGGAAAGACAACATGGCTGTGTCGCTGAGGGCCTTTTTAGCTGCGAGGAAAGCAGCGTCAGCATCCGGAGTCCAGATCAGTGTGACAGATTGACCCCGCTTACAGGGTCTGATCATGGCGTGGGTGTCTGAAGGAGGAGAGAGCAGCGTGGGATGAAACGGTTGTAGTAATTGATCATGCCCAGGAATTCTTTGAGTTTACGCTGGGTGGATGGCTTCGGGAACTGCCGAATGGCTTCACACTTCGTGTGGAGTGGAGCGAAACCTGCTGGAGTTACAGTGTGGCCGAGGAAGGTGAGAGAGGTGACGCCGAACTCAGACTTGTCCGCGTTGATCTGTATGCCGTAGTCTTGCAGGCGGGTGAGGACTTGGTGAAGGTGCTGGCGGTGTGAGGCTTCATCTGGGCTCGCGATGAGTAGGTCGTCGATGTATGCGAAGCAGGAAGGCAAACCTCGAAGAACCTCGTCAATGAAACGTTGGAAGGTCTGGGCCGCATTCATGAGACCGAAAAGGCATCCTGACGTACTCGAACAGGCCGAAAGGCGTGATGATGCAGTCTTCGGGATGTCATCAGGGTGGACTGGGATCTGGTGAAAGGCCTTGACAAGGTCTATGCGTGAGAAACTGTTGGAGCCGATGAGTTGGGACGAGAAATCCTGGATGTTTGGCACGGGTATCTGTCCCTTTGGGTGTGAGAGTTGAGGGCACGGTAGTCTCCGCAGGGCCGTATGTCGCCGTTCTTCTTGGGGACGACGTGGGGGCTGATGACCAGTTGCTGCTGCTGGGCCGCACAATACCTTGTCGCATCATAGACTCGAACTCGGCCTTGGCTTGCCGGTAGCGTTGAGGCGCTAGGCGACGGGCCTTGGCGTGTACTGGAGGTCCTGTGGTCTCGATGTGATGCGTGACATGGTGTTTGTCGGGCAAGCTGGCTGAGTAAGGTTGAGTCAGCGTAGGGAAAGATCTAAGAAGGTCAGCGAACTGGTGGTCCTTTTGGATGACAGAGAGGTGCATGCTGTGTCCTGGCGCTGGTCGTGCTGTGGAGGAGATGGAGGTGAGTGGGTCAACCAACTTTTGACCCTTGACGTCCACCAAGAGGTTGAAGTGCCTCAGGAAGTCTGCTCCGAGGATTGCTTGGGAAACGTTCCCGACATAGAAGGTCCATTCGAAAGAACGTCGTAGGTGGAGATTTGAGTTTCAAGGTGCGCCGTGTGTAAACAGGTATTTTGGTCCCGTTAGCGGCGAAAAGATGCAGGATGGGAGTAAGGTTCGTAGACTGGCGGGCGCGGGGATAACGCTGACATCGGCGCCGGTGTCGATCAGGAAACTGAAGTTGGAGCGTTTGTCGTGAAGGCGGAGCAGCGATGAGGTTTTGGCGAGAAGTACGCTGCACTAGTACTCGCCTTTTTCGTTTGATGCCGCGTACGAGCAGGGGGGGTCGCACTTTGAGGCTTTGCTGCCGAAGTTGTCGTGGTACCAGCAGAGTCCTGGGCTTCTCGAGCGGAAGCGTTGCTGGCGCGTTGAGGTGTGGGTGGCCGTGGACGGTACTGGCGTTGCTGAGGTGTGGATGAGCGGGGTCGTTGGTGGTCCTGCATTTGCCTCTTGAGAGAAGTGACCTCAGTCGTGAACTGATTCTTGAGAGAGATGACTTCTGTCGAGAGCTGGGATACCAGCTGGGTAGCAAGGCGAGCTGAGTGTTGTCCTGGGTCGAAGCTGAGGACACTGAAGAGACATGTTGTGTAGGAACTGTTGCCACAAAGTCGTCTGCTAACTTGGCGATGCACGGGGTCTAGGTTATCCTTGATGCAGAAAAGGACGTTCTGTGTAGCAGTAGACAGGCGTTGGTAAAACAGCTGTTTGAACAACTCTGGGTCGAAAGTGCTGTACTTGTCACCCAGTAGTAGCTTCATGCGATGCAGTAGGTCTGTCGGTTTCTCGTCACCCAACTCGTCCTTGGAAAACAGTTCTTTAAGGCGGGTGGCGGTAGAAGACTGAGGCTTGAGAGTACGCACTTTTTTAGGTCTTCGTAGGGTGTGGCGGAGGTGGCAGCTGTTGAGATTACGTCAGCAACTTGTGGAAGGACGTCGAGAGGCAGGAAACTAGCGGCGTGGGTGAACTGGGTGAGCTTGTTTGTGATTTGGATGCTTTGAATCCGCATTCCAGGACAGCGACCACATGGACGGGTTAAGTGGAGAGAAAGGTGGCGCTCTCAGTGTCACTGCTGCTGCAGTGGGTAGGTTGTCGTCGTCAGGCATGGCGAAGTTGAGTGAAAGCGCAGGTGTGGACTGGACGGGTGTCCCAGTTGTTCAGGGAACGAAACACGGTTACGCAAGTAGCACTGGTGTGTAACTGTACGCCGGTGAGTAACTGCACTTAACTGGGGGTGGAGCACCGTTAATCCGCGGAAGAGTAAGTAATCCATGGTGCGGCGAGCGGCTGGCCGTGGAGCGAGTCACTTTAACACTGTGGGGCTGAGGGTTGAGTAATCCACAGGGCTGTTGAGTAATCTATAGGGCGGCGAGCGGCGGCCGTGGAGTGAGTCACGTTAACACTGTGGAGTTGAGGGTTGAGTAATCCACAGGGCTGGTAATCCACAGGGCGGCGAGTGGCGGCCGTAGAGTGATTCAATAACACCGTGGGGCTGCGCAGAATGCGCGTGAGGTCGTGCTGAGGGCGCAAGGAGGCGTCAGAGGGTGGAGTGGCTGCGCTGAGTGCACATAGGCCACTGAGGCGTCTGAGGAAGCAGGGCCCGCGCTAAACACGCATAAGGCCGCTGAGGACGCGGTGAGCCGTCTGGAGGGGGGCAGCGGCCGCGCTAAAATGCGCATAGGCCGCAGTGAGGCCTCGGAGGAAGCAGGGCCCGCGCTAAATGCGCATAAGGCCGCTGAAGACACGGTGAGCCGTCTGAAGGGCAGTAGCCGCGCTGATGCGCATAGGCCTGAGGACGCAGTAAGGCATCTGACGGGGCAGTGGCCGCGCTGAATTCGCATAGGCTGCTGAGGACGCAGTGAGGCGCCTGGCGGGGTAGTGGCCGCGCTGAATGCGCATAGGCCGCTGAGGACGCAGTAAGGCGTCTGGTGGGCAAAAATGCCCTGAGGAAGGCACAGAAGGTGCCGGGGTCTGGGTGGGAAACCTGACTTGGTGGCGGCTACACGTATGAAGTGTAATTCTCCCGATCCCGCTTTCAACCTAGCGATCACCAGTGAAGCTGGAGGCTAGGAATATACAGCAGGAGCAGTGGGACGAATGTATCCGAAGACGCAGGTCCCATTACTAGGAGAAGTGTGCTCATGTGTCCAGCAAAGCATAGAAATTGCATTTCTATGCCGTGATGTACAGCACCAGTTTTAGCCAACCTAGGAACCATTAGCTACACTCCGGGGTCACCATTTGTAACTAGGTGGAGTGTTCATAGCTTATGGTTGAACTGGAATGATAGAAACTCATTTGGTCAGTTCAGGTTATTTATTGCATTAAAATCTGGATTACATATACAGAAATTCTGGTTTACAAATGGTGGTTTGAAGGTTAAATGTGAAACTCGCCCAAGACTGCGAGTTTCACCAAAGACACTTCTAGTATACATTGCGGGTTACACGTTGTATATATATAACTGTATTGATGAGTTGACAATAGTGTATAAATATGATAATGACAATAACAAAATATGAAGAATATAAAATAGGATAGTTAACGTTGCTACGCTGGTTCTCCTAGGGACAGCACTGGTAGAGAACGGGAAACTTGATAAGACTGAAAGGGGTGACTACTGAAGCCGCTACAGAAGAAAAGAAAACGAGGAGTCATCATCATTATTATCATCGTTACTCTTTACGAGAATTCTGCTTATATTATTACTATTAATGTCATCATCATTATCATCATCGTTACTCATTACGAGAATTCTGTTTATATTATTACTAGTGTTGTTTCTTCTTCCTCCTCTTTCTCTTCTGTATGTTCGTCTTATTGTTATTATTAGTTTATTTTTTATTATAATAATGATGACAATAACAATGATGATAATAATAATTATTAATATTATTATTATTGTCGTATTTGTTATCATAATTATTATCATTGGTAATCACTATCATTAATATTATCATTACACTTGTTATAATTATAATAATTGATATCATTATCGATATATATATTTCATGATCATTATTAGCTATCATCAATAGTGGAAGTAGTAATAGTAGTACACAGTAGTAGTAATGATAATAGTATTAGATCTTCCGATCATCGTCATCAATATCATCATTGTCATCAATATTATCCTTTTCATCATCATCATCATCATCATCTGCATCACACGGCACATTATTAGCGCGTTAGCACCGTTGTGGAAGGAGGGAGAGAGGGAGAGGCGGAAGAAGAGGAGCAGGAGGAATAGGAGGGAATGGGAAGAGGGAGCTTTGAGGGATAGTGGAGGTAATATGAGAAGGTATGGAAGGGCGGGGGTGATGGAGGATGGGGTGATGGAGGAGAGGATGGGGGGGGCGGGGGGGGCCGCCGTCTGGTCCTCTCAAAATACTGTACGAGCCGCACCAGACAGAATCTTGGTTTTCAGTTTCCATGAAAAAGGAACTTCTCTTCAAATATGTGTTCACAGCTCGTACCCTGGGTTAATGTGTTGTGTGTGTGTGTGTGTGTGTGTGTGTGTGTGTGTGTGTGTGTGTGTGTGTGTGTGTGAGTGTGCGTGTGCGTGTGTGTGTGTGTTTGCCCCTCTAATGTGTGTGTGTGATGAGTGTGTATTCACCCAGAATCACCCACGGTCTTGTCCACGCGAGCTGGACTCGTGGTCGCCAGTTTTACCCTCCCGGAAAGATCCTCCCCCAAACATGAGAGGCATACTCCATACATGGGCGGATAAGCCCCTGTACAGAGAAAGCAACTGGGCGGGAGAAAAAATTGACGCAGACGCCACAGGACACCTAACTTCTTAGAAGTTGATTTAGCAAGAGATGAGATGCGACATTTCCAATTCAGAATTTTGGTAAAGGATAGTCCTTTAAGAATATTCATTGTAGAAGAGGGAGAAAGCTAAGTGTCATTGAATAAGAGGGATAGTTATCTGGAAGGTTATGTCGAGAAGATAGTTGAAGATATTGGGTTTTTGAGGCTTTGAACAAAACAAGACGTTACTTTTGAGAGAGAAAAGAGGGAGAGAGTGTCATCAAAATTGACCTACAGTGCCTATGGTCGAGCTGTGGCAAGATTTTGGTCATATCTTGTTATTATAAATAAGTTTAATGAATATCTGAAACGAAATTTGAGTATTCGTCATGACAAACAAACTAAAAAGCTAACAGACAAACAAACAAACAAATATTACTGAAAACAAGACCACTCCGCCAGCGCGGGTGCTAATAACAATAACAATAATAAACATAATAAATAATTTTACTGATAAATAATAGTGATAATAATATTGGTAATGATGATGATGACAATAATAATAATAATGATAATTATAATAATAATAATAATAATGATAATTATAATAATAATAATAATAAGGATAAGAATCACAATGATGATGAAAATAAGATGTGGAGGCGGTCACTCCACGATGGCGAGGGAAAAATTCGGTGGAGTCGCTCACTCCACGACGGCCTCGCGTCCGCCACGCGGCAATCAGGGTCTTATAGGCGGCAAGACACTTCAGCACGCGAGTCTTGCCGCCCTTGACGTGCACCTTGCGGCCTGCTTTATCCTGGAAGACCTGGACGGAGTAGCGGCCTGCCAGGTAGTGGCGCAAGACATCCCCGGGCCCCGCCAGCCGCTCCACGAACCGACGAGGCACTATGAGGCTTCGCCGCACCAGGCGGTTGGCCTCCTCGTCCTCCTTTCCGTCAGGACTTGGGTCCCTCATGGGGTCTGCGTCAACCCTCACTGAGGTCCCGGCTTGCACTGTCCCGCCTGGTGGGGGCAAGGGCAGTGCCTTGCGTGCCCCTGCAAGGCGGCCGTCATCGTCGAAGTGGACGTACCTGCCTTGGCGGGTCATCAGGCCGTCACTGGTCACCTGGAACACCACAACGAGGACGCGTCGCTGCAGTGGAAAAAATGGTGTTTCCAGGCAATGCTGTGCCTCATTGAGATACAGGTGAAGGTCATCTTCCTTCAGCAACAATGCGTTGCTTACCTGCTCTTTCTGGCATTGGTGCCGCGCCAGGGTGTGCCGGGCCCAGGAGCACGCCGCCACCAGGGCCACAGACACACCCACCACCATCATACACACGGCCATAACAAACCAGATCACAAAAATGTTGTGTTCTTGTTCGGCCTGCTGAACTTGCCTCTCCAGGCAGGCCAAACGTTCCTTGCTGCCCACCACCATGGGCAGCACTTCCAGCCAGCTGTCGCTGAAGGGGAAACCACAGCCACGAGGCGGCCACCAGGCGCTCCCGCACCTTCCCCAGGAGAGTGGTGTGGGGCCCTGCGTCCCTCCAGGCTCTCATCACCTGGCGCAGCTTGTCGGCCTCCAGCACCAAGCCCCTCAGCACGAGGGTGATCCCCACCCCCATCACCAACACCACCGCCACGTGCACCAATCTCAAGTTGACAGAGTTTTTCATTTTTATTGACAGCGAGCTTCGCTCGCTGTCGCTTACCATAAGACCCGTGGAACCAAGTTTCCGCCAAAAAGTGTATAACTACTCCTAAATATTATCGGATTGAGCTGAAATTTGACATGCAAGTAGTGCTGTCAAAATCAATGGGGGTCATCGGAAGAAACTTTTTGCGTAAAACAAGCCCTTAATGAGTAATAAGCGTAAACTACTGTGCTGGTGGTATTTAGCAATATTGTATGTATACATGATGTGTAGATTATCTAAGGGTGCCTTACAAAGGACACATGTTAAAACCCAATTGGTAACTGAGCGTAGTGGCGTGTATTCCGCAAACGGCCCAAGGGTGTGTTCCCGCGGCCCTCGCGGTTAGCCGCCAGTGTATTACGGGTCCTGGCTCAACTAGTCAGGCCGTCGGTTCTCCTAGCATTAAAAGCAACTAAAGTGACTATCCCGTATCCTTACCCTGCTGAAGGATAACTTTCCAAGGCTAGGAGGACCCACCACACATGGTGGCAGCGATAAAACGAAGTCTACGCCTTCGAAAGTGGGTTAATAAGGAAATATTGCAAGAAAAAAAAGCCGGTTGGTCAGCCCGGGCCGCCCATGTGTTTCGAGAGCGGCAAAACCCAGCAGTCTTGTTTCTCCACTTCTCGAAGGCCAAGGCTAAAATGGAGACTAACAAGAGACAGGGATTTCAAGTGTGCTTGCCTAGTAAGTGTTTTTTAAACGGAAAAGGATTAGACAAAGATAGACGGTGAGTAGGAGGCTGTGTTGAGGTGGCGTGGTTGGTGCTTAAGGTAGCCAGGCTATGGTACTTTCAGGTACTGGTTTTAAGACCATTATTTAACGAGGGGATGGGGAATCC
>JACEEZ010025813.1:0-27500 GCA_016584305.1 Chionoecetes opilio | reverse complement strand
ACATTTTATTTGATTTCACCAAATTCGCCTGGAGTATGCACAAAAAGCGCACCTGGTGACGGTGCGCCACAATTATTTCTCACTAAATTAGTGTGCCGCCATTGGAAAAAAGGTTGGGAACCTCTGCCCTACATCAAGGTTTCCTCAATTCTCGACCCCACTTTTTTTCAACGTATTTCTCGGCTAATAGGCTGCTAAAAAAAAAAAAAAAGTGATCGGATCATCTCAAGATGGCTTAAAAACCTTCCCCTGTCGGCCGGCTCCAAAACCTGTGCATATGCGTGAGATTCGGCCACAGGGGCCGGCACCTGAGCGGACACACACACACACACACACACCACACACACACACACCACACACACTTACTTTCGCTTATATTATTATAGCTTTCATTATTTATGTTGTATTTTATGGATCTATATATATTATTATAATTGTTGCATATTTGAAATGTATACTGATTCCAATTTTTTTGTGTTTTTAGTATCATGATAAAGAATATTTATTAATGATTGTGACCTTTTTTGCGTGTAATAGCATGGGGGGGGCATAGGGTTCGCCAGGGCGCCACACAAACCAGACGCCACTGAGAATAATATAGTGTAATTAATTGTGTTCCAGGATAACTGAGTGAAATGTCACACTAGTCCTTTTCTCTCTCTAGGCCTTCTTTTTCCTTCATAGGTGGATGGATAAACGGAGAACTCTCACCAGCGGAGACGCGGCAATCCTCATATGTACGTTAAGTAATACAAAATATCTTAATTTCATCATTTTTCTTCTTTGTTTCTTCTACTCTTCTTCTTTTTTTTCTTTTCAATCCATTTTCATTGATTTTTATAAAAAAAAACGTTTCGGGGCCTTATTTCCTATATACTACTTAATATGCATCCCACGTTCACGGTCGCATCATCCACCACCTACGGCGCCCAGTTTAAAAGACAGGATTAATGTACCAACATAGCCACTTACTAATACTATCAAACGTAGTATAATTTTTTTTATATCAAGAAATAGTTAATCCTTATCTTTATTTATTCCTCTTTCTCATCGTTTCTCTCTCTCTCTTTCTACCTTTCTCTCTCTCTCCTCTTTCTTCCTTTCCCTCTTCTCTCTCTCTCGTCCTTCATCTCTCCTCTCCTCGCTCCTTCTTTCTCTTTTTTCTCTATTCTCCTGCCTTTCTCTCTCTCTCCCTTCTCTCTCTCTCTCTTTCTCCTCCGTCTCTCCCTTCTCTCTCTCTCTCTCATTCCTCTCTCCCTCTCCCCTCACGTCTCTCATGTCCTCTCTCTCTCGATCTCCATTCCTCGTCTCTCTTTCTGGTCTCTCATCTCTCTACCTCTCCTCTCTTTCTCCCTTATGTCAATCCGTTTTTTCGCCTCTGCTCGTCCACAGTTTCACTCTTCTCGCTGATGGGGAATCCCAATCGTGATTCATCAGGGCATGCAGCACCACCAACCGTTTAGTCTGTCTCTCTCTTAAAATCAACGAACCAAGTCACGTTACGGATTCAACTAACAGATGAATACCTAGAGGATGATTCTGAGCCCTTCACTAGGTATCAAATATTACATAGTATAAATGTGCAGTCGCTCTCGATCGGAATCAAAACATCGTAGCAGACCTACAACTTCAGTAACACCTCAGAAAGCTCTCTGGATGCTCTCACCCCTCAGAAGAGTCAAGGTGGTTTCAGGAAAAAACCCTAAAGAAGAAGTCAGGAATCGCAACGAGATGACCGTTCAGATACCTGCTGACGAAGTACAATCATTCCGGAATCATCTAGAAGGAGGCGAATATCTCTTCCCCAGATCTAAATACCCCTGTGTCAATACTCACTTTATCGATCAATTCGTAATTACGAAGGAGGTATTTTCTCATTCTTCCTCTCATTCTATCAACCTCGACAGTCTATCATAACAGTCATTCCACTATCTATTGTCGTTCTTTCATCGCCTTCCTATCCTCTCCAATAATATCCCATCCTCTCCTCTCTCCTCTCTCGTCGCTCGCTCTCATCTCGGCCTCTCTCTCTTCTCTCCCTATCTCCAGGCTCTTTCTCTCCCTCTCGCTCCCCTCCTCCTCTTTCCCCTCATCATCATCACTCTCTCTCTCCCCGTCACCCTCTCTCTCCCCTAGTGAACCTGAAGCGTACGCGTCTCTTTTCGGAATTCCAATTCACCAATAAGTGCGACAATTCAGTCATTTGAGTCTGCGCAGAAAAATGCAATTCAAGTCTAATCGAGGCAGGAAGGCGATTCTCTTTCTACTTGCCCCAATCTCGTCTCTCTCTCTACTCTACACTGCCTGAAAATCGGATGTGGATTCTACCGTCATCTATGTGGAGTAACTGTCTCTGTACCATGCCCTCGCCAACAGCACATGCAATACGGTAGTCTCTGGACATCTCACAACAACAAATGGCATTAGAAATCTACCGCAATCAGTCACATGTTCAACCTCTAGCAGACCTGTATTCAAAGCCCCAAATCTCTAAGACATACACTGCCATGTCTGAACGGAGAGGCCCACGGATACCGCTATACTGCTCATTTACACGCATACTTCGCCTCTGATCTGCATCTATAGTACGTGTCTTCTACGACTTTCTATTCAATCTTCAAGGACTCAGGATGACCTGAGTCGAAGTATGTAAGAAATTTTAGGGAATTAATGTCAGGTCTTGTCTTTATTTGGATGCATCCATAACCTTGGTCTTCTTGGATATGATTGGCTAAGGAGTTTTACGTGTCTCACATCTATTCCCTCACCAATCTCATCTCTCAGATTTGTGTGACTCAATGTGAGATCATCCTTCTCGTACGTCTTCACGACCACATGCCTTACCATCTCATCATCAAGGTCAGTAGTATGCTCGTCAGAAAGAGATGCTCACACGAACAATGAAAACGATTCTTCAAACCTGTTGCAAGTGCTTTCTCATCATTCATGCTGGTCGCCCCACTCATTATACTCTTCAATACACTCTACAATCTCAGAGTATTACATCAACGTGTCATCATCGCTATGTAGACACTGGGTCTACGCTCACGCTTCTCCAAATGCTCTCTTTCTCTTTTCCTCCCTCTCTCCCTCCCTCTTTCTCTCTCGTCTCTCTCTCCTCTCCCTCTCTCTCATTCATCCCGTTCTCCCCTCCTTCTCTCCCTGGCCACTCTCTCTATCCTCCTCCTTCTCCCTCATCCTCCTCCTCCTCTCTCTCTCTCATTTTTCTCTCTCTCTCTCCTCCTCACCGCTCGCTCTCTCTCCTCTCTCCTCTCTCCTCGTCTCCTCTCTCCCTCTCTCCGTCCTCTCTCCCCTCCTCTCTAATCTCTCTCTCCTCCTCTCCGCTCTCCTCTCTCATCCTCTCTCCCTTCCCTCCTCTCCTCCTCACTCGTCTCTATTCTCATTCTCTCTCCTCTCTCTCTCTCTCTCTCATCTCTCTCTCTCTTTCTTTCTCTCTCTCTCTCTCTCTCTCTCTTTCTCTCTCTCACTTCTCTCTCTCTCTCTCGCTCTCTCTCTCTCTATCTCTCTATCTCGTCTCTCCTCATCTCTGAATCTTCTCTCTCTCTCTCTCTCCTCTCCTCTCCTCTCTCTCTCTTCTCTCTCTCTCTCTCTCTCTCTCTCTCTCTCTCTCTCTCTCCTCTCTCTGTTGCTGTTTCTTTCTATGGTCATAATTTTGTTCAACAGAAAAATCAACCTATTGGAAATTTAATGTTAAACTAAACCGTATCGTAATATTTAACTAATATTTCTTGTAACATCATTTATCGCAATATTTATATATATTTATTTTAAGTAATTTTTGGGTATATATATTTTATATATAATATATATATATATATATATATTATATATCTATATATATATATATATAATATATATATATATAATATTATATATATATAATATATATATATATAATATATATTATATATTTATATATATATATATTATATAGAGATATATATATATCATATATATATATATCTATAAAAGTCCAAGGAATCTAACCAAGGATCATGTGAGGCCAAAGGATCATGTGTATAGAATATATATCTATATTATAGTATTATATAATATATATTATATATATATAGATATATATAATAATATATATATATCTATATTATATATATATATATATATATATATATATATAAAATAGATATATATATATATATATATATACATGATCCCTTGGATCACATTGATCCTTGTAGATTCCTTGGTCTTTTTTTTTTTTTTCTTTTTTTTGTCCTAGTAAAGAAGCGAAGGATTCTTGTAAACGATTCCTGCTGTGATACGATAGGCGGCTGTTGGCGTTGGCTAGAGATTAAGATGGGCCACAGAAGTTTTCAACAGAACCTTCCGTTCTGTTGACCAAAAGCGAGTTTTGGTGAGAGAAGCCGTATAGCAGAGGTAAGAGGGAGCCGGCTTCTTACGGCTTCTTCTCTTTGCGGTTCTTGCGTTCTTGCTTTTCTTTATCTTATCTTTCTTGTCTTCTTCTTTGTGCGGCTTCTCTTCTCCATCCTCTCGTCCTCTCGTTTTTTCGTTTTTTCCTTCGTTTTTTTTCTTTTCTTCCCGTCGCCGTCCTTTCACGTCCTTTTTTCCCGTTCGTTTCTTCCCCCCCGCCATCTTTTTTCGTTTCGTGCCTCCCCCCTTTCTTTTTTCCCTCTCCATCGTTTTTTTTTCCGTGCTCGCCGAACGCGGGCTGACAAGTGGTGTTCGAGGGCTGATCAAGACCTGCATGATGCTCTCGGCGCTCCAAATCTGTTAACGGTAATCCGATAATTGTAAACAAGAAACAAAACAACCCACATAAACAGACCACACTGAAAAAACAACCACAAACTTGCGACAATGTAGCCGTCGAAAATGAAAGAGCCATTAACTCGTTAACATAACTGACGTGACGATAATGTGAATGGATCAACAACACATAAAATCCTTTGGTCAACATTAATGTTTTTTTTGCTCCAATAAACCAGGGACTGATTAATATGGCAAAGGTAAGAGGCGGGCACCTCGGACGTCATATGGGGCTGGGCTGTGATGGTTCGAGTCCCCACATAGTGACTTATTTTTTTTAGTAAACTGCTGCATCCTGATGTGAAAGGGTCAGTATAATGAGGGATTTCATCTGGCCCATCATCTGCCCGCCCAGTGCCCCGGATTTTTCCGCTTTGGGTGGTTTTGGGCCTGATTTATATTTTGCTTGGAAGATAGGGGGGGCTGTTTTTTCAAATTCTTGGCTAATTTTTTGGCATTAAATCTCTCTCTCTCCCCCCTCGCTCTCGCTTTCTCTCCCTCATTCTTCTCCCTCTCGGGAGGGGGGGGGGCGTGCGGGAGGAACAGAAAAAGAGGGGGGCTCGGAGAGGGCGCTCGCCCCTCGCTCTCTCCTCTGCCTCTCCTCTCTCTCTCTCTCCTCTCCTCCTCTCTACCCTCACTCCTCCCCCAGCCTCCACACCCTCCCTCATCTCTCCCATCTCTCCGGTCTCTCTCGCGTCCCTGACGTCTCTCCTCTCTCTCGTCCCGGGAGAGGGAGAGGAGAAAAAGAAAAAAATCTCCCCCGGCTCCTCTCTCTCTCTCTCCTCTCTCCGTCTCCTCTTCTCAATGCTCCCGTCGGTCCGTTCTCTCTCTCCTCTATCTCTCTCTCTCCCCTCCTCTCCTCTCTCTCTCTTTCTATCTCTCACTTTCCTCTTTTCTCTCCCCTCTCTCTCCTCTTTCTCTCTCTCTCTCTCTTCTCTCCTCCTCTCTCTCTCTCGCCTCTCTGCTCATCCCTCTCTCCTCTCTCTCTCCTCCCTCCTCTCCCTCTCCTCTCTCTCGCTCTCTCTCTCTCTCAACTCTCTAGCCCATCATCCCCTCTCCTCCTCTCTCTCTCGTTGCCTATCGTCTCTCCATCATTCTCGTCTCTCGGTCCTCTCCTCTCTCTCTCCTCATCTCTCGTTCCATCTATCTCTCTCTCCTCACTCTCTCATCTATCTCTCTCTCTCCCTCTCTCTTCTAGCCTCTCATCTCGCTCTCTCTCTCCTCTTCTTTCTCTCTCTCTCATCTCCATCTCTCTCCTCTCTCCTTCAGCTTACATGAATTACTGTATGGGTTATGGGCTCACAAATACTTTTCTCACACTTTACTTTTTAGCGTTTTTAAAACAGCAAATATTGGAAAAGATAGGCAGCAAACTAAGCTATTGGGGACAGAAAAAGAGGATCACCGTTAAATCCCTATCATAAAGAGTTAAAGTGGTTCAATAATTAAGACCGATATATAATATTTTTATGAAAAATGTTTTTCGCTGTTTTCAGGCTGTCAATGGTTGTATCCGGAGTGGTATCTAGTTTCTATTGTCAGCAGAAGGAACATTCCAGCAGCAGCCAGGTACAACAAGGCAGATAGCTAAAAGACCTTTAGTGTTCAAGAGCCAGAACAGACTGGTGCCAGAAACAGATAAAGAATACCCTCACTCTGTAGCAAAGGAGGCCTTAACTATGGAACGAAATTTTTTGCCTTCAATACAAAAAAGCATAGCATCATTAATTAGGAAGTCTACTATAACACCTTTTAAGGAGTCTTGACTTAATAAATTTAAATTACTTTTTAATTGACCCTACACCCTAAGTGAACTATACAATTATAATTTTGTTTCCTCCTCCCTCCCCTCTCCTCTCCCTTCCCCCCCCCCATATCAAATAGACAGTTGCAATATGTTAATCGTATTTTAAAAGATATTTGAAGTGACTTTTAGATCTTATTGTTTTAATGTTTATATTAATTTTCCTCCATAATTAATTTTAATTTTTCCTTTTAAGGTTTAAATGTTTCTTTTGTTTCTTTGTTATGTATTTTTTTTTTATTTGCGGGCGGGTGACTTTCACAGAAGAAGTTTCATATATAGTTATTATTGCATAGGGCATAGAAACCACATTCATCTGTGATGTAATTTATGATAGTAAAACGCAGGTTTCATTTCATGGAACTACGGAGATCAATTTACTTTATTTATTTTAACACCTCGTTTAAATTTACTCTCAATTACCCCTTACTACCTTACTACTAAACCTACACCACTACCCCTTAATTTATTTACACTTTTTACAACTTATAGTACCACCTTTACGACTAACTTGCCTTACACTTCCCCTCGCACGCAACTATCCATATCACAACTTCTTTCTAATCCTCCGCTCTTCTCCTCAGAGTGCTTTCTTCCTTCATCTTCAAAGTCGAATAAAAGACACCTTCAATGCAACCAATTGCAAACCGGCACATACATACCTGAAACATAGACTGTGTTACTATCGGCATGGTTGATTAACTCCTTGCCATGAAAGGGAAAATAGAGCAGACAGCATTATGAGCATTATGGTTTAACATGACAAATAGTCATGTTCATGGCAAAGGATTAAGTTTCATCATAGAGAAAAGTTTTTCATTCATCCTAAATTTTTAATTTTTACACTTTATTACAATATTAACCGATATTTTTGCCACCTTTATAGATAAACAGGTAAATATATACGACCAGGACAAATGCAAAATACATATAAAAGTAATGGTTGTTGATGGTACCTTATATAGAAGTTTTAGAAGGACAAAGTAAAAATTAATAACATAAGCAAATAAAATCCAACTAAACACTAAAAAACATATAAAAAATGAATTTAACCTCGAGTTTTAATAATAATGCACACAAAGGGAAAAGGGCCAGTGTAAATACTGATTGTATCAGAATAAATTGCAACTAAATAAGTAGCCCAGTAACTAATACGATTAACATTCATATTTCAACAAATAATAAGAATACAATTTTCCTCATAAACTAACTAGTTTCAAGTTTTCAATAAATTTTGTATTTTCCCCTTCCTATATGCAGAAACACTCTTGACCTGAAACCCCCCCTAAAACCTATCCTACTTAATTGTAACACCAAGACCGAACGTATTAGGGTATGCCATGCTGATGCTGGTGCTCCTGTAGTCGTCCTTTTTTTTTTTCAATTTCCATTTCATTTTTTTCCGTCTTTTTTCTTCAAAGTTTAGTTGTAAATACACAAAAACCCAAACAACAACAGCCATCCTCCTCGCTTTTTTTTACGGACCTTTACCACCTACAATACTGTTACATAACAAATATATCAATTCGGCTGTCAAAATCGGCTTCAAAATTCAAAATCAATATCGGCTTCACAAACCAAACAACAAACTTTTTTTCCTTTTTCTCTTTTTCCCTGCCAGTTCCGGTAAAAATAAAAATACTTCGTTGTGTCTTTTTTTTTATTTACCGAATAAAGTTCAGTATATGCGTTTGTACGGTTCTGATTGTTTTTAATTGCCCTGAAAGTATTCCCGTGTAGTATTTTGTGGAATGGGCTTGAGCTTTTTTTTTTTATGGCCTTTTGCATGTATGTAATATATACGAACTTTCGGTCTTTCGTCAATGTAACGGACAAAGTTCACGATACCACAAACAACACGGAATTAAGAGTCAGAAATAGGGAACTTCACCTAATATAAAACAATAACGACCACAATTTTGTTAAAGATATAATGCAAAGTTCGGGCGGATGGGGACTCAGTTGTCGGGGGGGGTGGCCCTCGCGTCGGAATAATTATAACCTCCCTTCAACCTCTCTCAGCAAATCCTTATCCTTCCCCTTTTCCTTCCCCACCTTCCCCCAAATTTGGTTTCGTCAAAGCGAGAGTACAATCAATTTACGCCAAAAAAACCACCATTATTATATGTCAACAATAAAATCAGGTACACACCAAAAAATATCCATTAATCCTCTTTCATACATAACTAATTTAAAAAAAACCAAAATTACAGAAATACAACCATATTATATCTATATATATAAAAAATTTTAAAACATAAAATATTCTATATATATTCATACATTATCTATAATATCTATATATATATATATATATATATATATATATATTATATGATATATATATATAATATATATATTATATATATATATATATATATATCTATATTTATAATATTATATAATATATATATATATTATAATATATATATATATATATAGAATATATATATATATATATCTATATATATATATAATATATATATAATATATATATATATATATATATATATATGGTAAATCTTAAGAACAAGGGCTCCACCCCCTATCCTTTCATTCTTTCTTCTTATAGCCAACAAGCTGGGGACCTTGTGGAAAAACCGCTAACTGTTTATATGGGTGGGGGAGCACACACATAAGGGAAATAAAAACAAAAACAATCCATAAACAAACCCCACGAAAAAAATCCAAAACTAGGGAAATTTCCTAGTTCATAGACTTTCTCGGGGCCCCAGTATTTCCACGGGGGAGGGGATATTGTGTGCTCCCACCACCCAAAAACCCCGGTTTCCACCATGTCCCCAAGCTTGTTGTCTTAAGAAAAGAAGAAGAAGATAGGAGGGTGAGCCTTTCTTCTAAAGATTGACAAACTCTACATAACTACCTATCTAGCAACCCTAGCACCCCCCCTCCCCCGCCACCCCCCCTCGAGCCCATCGGGCCTGTGCACTACCTAACCTAGGACCTGACCTGACTCTAACCCTAACCCTACTGGACTTAGTTTTTTCTCAAGAACCTGAAATTTAATAATATCGGGCCCATGTAGTGCCAAAGTAAGGATCGGCGGCACTAACTCATTTAAAAATCTAAACAGATGTGTTAAGGGACAGTAAGTATAAAACCCCATAGGAGGCCAACATTTGGGCAGCTTATAAAACCGTTGAACCCTTGTTTCTTAAGATTTTCCCCTCACGCATGCTAGTCATATATCACACTACCTATCAGCACCTCTACTTTACTTACACATAATATTTGTTCATGTCCGTCAACAGTAATGTAATGCCATACTTAAGATAATCTTGGAATGTTTTTGGGGTGATTCGGATGATGGGTGAAGTTTATTGTACTCTCGGTCCCTGTCTCCGTCGACGAGAGTTCCAACATTTTCCACCGTTTCTCAACGTGTGAGAGATCTCTAAGAGAAGAAAACCAAAATTGGTCATAATATGAGATCAGCGAAAAAAAAACGTTTCCGGTTCCAGGTTTTGATAATTGCATAATTTAGTAAAATTAGAAAAACAAAAACGTCTGTGTTATGGTATAAAAAAGACCCTAGAGAAAGTTATTTTCAAACCAGACGGCCGGGGGGGGGGGGGGGGGGGACGAACGTTTCTCCTATTTCTCCTATCCCATGTCATTATTCCATTTTATCTCTATTACTAAATTAGTAGTGTGGTCCGAAAGTTAAGAAGCCCGTGCTACTAAATGTACAAATCAGTAGCTAATTTTTTGGTGCCACAGAATATAAATCAAGCGAAATTTCAGCAAAAACCTAACTACTACGGGTCGCAGCTGCAGCTAGGCCCTACCGTCAGCCCTTATAAGAACATGATCATTCTTTCCATCACCCACCAGTTTAATAAGAGTGTCCTGTCGTGTCATTAACCTCGTATATTTCTTGTTCGTGGTATTAAGATAAGTGCATCCTTCTGAATGTACAATCTAATGTGTTTTACTTCCTTGTTCCTGTTTATCTGTAATTACAGTATTTCCCTGTTCTACGACGAATAGCACTGTGTCAAATCTCTCCCTGCCGCTCTGCTCTTGGGGTCTCCTGCTCAATCTCTCTCTCTGCCCTCCCGGCCTCGCCCGCGCCATATTTTGTTGTTATCTCTGACGCGTGTCAGGCAGGAAGCTTGGAAGAAGCCGCGTGGTAAGAGCGGAGCCCTGGCTCTGCTCGCTTCTTAGCCTTCTTACGCTTGACCACAGCTTGGCCAATATCCGTAATAAGCCGGCTTCTTAAAAAGATTGCCACCTCGCCATAAAACCAGAAAACGCAAGCTGCAAGAAGCCGAGCTTCTTACTGGCTTCTTCAACCAAAATTTTTTGCTCTAAAGTGTTTAAAGTCGAAGGAGCAGGGTATTGGAGACGATAAACTTAATGTAGAATGTAGTGGGGTTTTAAGGGGTTTTTTGATATTCGGATCGGTCACGGCACGGCACGAAACGTCGCTTACCGTGTAAAGTCCTGTAATTAAACAAAGTCCGATGTTCCCATGCGTCCAGGCCGGTCGCCTCACGTTTTGTTGCGCCACTCTTGAACGGGCTTGCTGTGGGCCCCTTGATCGGTCGGTTTGGATTAACCCTTTAGACCAGGTTTTTACAGTTTTTGTGTTTTTTGGCCTTGTGACCTTGTCCCCACTAACGACCGGGAACCGGGCCCCCTGACAGTATGCCACAAGACGAAAGTACAAATTCACAACTGCACAGATACATAACAAACAAACTCCGTACACTACTGCTGTGTTGTTCTGTTGTGTTTGTGTGTGTGTGTGTGTTGTGTGTGTGTGTGTGTGTGTGCAGAAAGATAATAGCATTAGGCACAGTGCCTTGATAATTTATTTTTTTATTGCACATAGAGAGTGAGAGAGAGAGAAGAGAACAGCTTTTTTCTTTTTTCAATTTTCAACCGTCGGTGTCGCTCCCCCACGCTCCCCCACCCTTCCCTTAATCTAGAAACGAACAAACTGTGTAACTGCGAGCGCGTGTTGGTGTGTGTGTGTGTGTGTGAGATAGATAGATAGATAGATAGAGAGCATAAGGCACAGTGCCTTGATAATTATTTATTATTACATATTGAGAGAGAGTGAGAGAGAAAACTTTTTTCAACCGTCGCCGCTCCCCCACCTCACTATCTAAGACACACTATGTGCGTGTGTGTGTGAAAGAGACATACATACATATGTACATACATACCTACATAATTATGTACATACATACATACATACATATGTAGTGCCCACTTTGAATGTGTACTCTACAGTCCTGGTTACTCTGCTGCCACCACCCACATCAAGTGGGGAAAAAAAATATAAATGAATAAAAATAAAAGATGTGAGAAAAAGGTAAGTACTGTTTGGATCTAAATAATAATTCGTTAATAAATAATCATCAATATATTTCTCCCTTTGCTTGTAATATTATTATAATTATACAATCACAAGTTGTCTTAATTCTAAGTCTTCTTCTCCCCTAACGATACGCACGCATAATGCTCAAGTCGTTATCCTAATATAGTATACTATCTCCGGTAACTTCGGTCGTACTGTTACCATATTAACGATACGCACGCGTAATGCTCAAGTCGTTATCCTAATATAGTTTACTATCTCTGGTAACTTCAGTCGCACTGTTACCACATTAACGATACGCACATACAGTGCTCAAGCCGTTGTCCTATACTAATGTAGTCTATCCCACTTCCAAAGTTTCCCTCTCACTCATTTTTATGTTCCCTTCTTTCTCCTTGGCCTCACACGGCTGGCTGTGATATGCTGTAGTTGCCCCCTCTGCTAATTCGTGACCGCTTGGCCACCAGGTCCGCTAACGGCTCCTACCCTGGGACCCTAGGTAATACAATTCATTAGTCCTTATGTCAACAAAAAGAATCACCAGTAAGTCACACCTACATCTCTAGCTAACAAATATTTTATAACATACCTTTACCAAGGGCGAGAATATCACCTCCCCACAGGCGACTTAACTCAGCGAACGTCTAGCTGCTTCTAAGGTTATCCTAATGTAGAACCTCCCTTCTCACTTCGTTTCGCTACGTGTCTAATTACTACTGGCTTAAAATATAAGCCTAACCAGTGATTCAGGACTGAGGCGTGGAGGAAAATTCCTCGTTAGCTTATTGATACTTATATGTTATTTCATCTCTTCCCCTATTAATGTAATTTCTCTCGTTACATAGCTTCTTCCCCCCCCCAAAAAAAATCCTTATTCCTCAGTCCTTCATCAAGCATCCTACCAGATATCTAACAAAAACAAAACAAAAAAATGATCATATACATCACACATCATTTCATATAAATGCTCATAGGATCTTCTATCACTCACAAACAAATATTCTCATCCCGCACAATCCAATTCTTCCAATGAAATTTACAACAAAATGAGATAGTATGTATTCTTAACTTATCACTTCCCTCACCAAGAGCAGATTTAACCAGTTTGGGGAATACCTATTTTAAAGGTGATGACTCTACTACCTTGAAATGAGAACTTTCTCATTTCCTCTCTTATTTGTCAAGGCCGAAGCCCTATAGAGTCGCAACTGGACTCGTCCCTCTAGTCTGGAATGGTCAATTTCCATTTTTACCCCACTAATCCTAGGCGTAGGTGCGTAGGGAGAAATCACGACCGGATCTACTCCATACCCTCAGTATCTTGGGATAAGGCTCACCTCCTGTTTGAGGCATACATACTCCTGCGTCTATCACTCATCGAGCAAAGCTCAGAGCCAAGCACATCCTCGGGTCTTACGACAATCTAGCGGGTTTAGTGTTCAGTGCAAACTGTGTACACCCTCTAAAGCAGAAATAAAATGTTTAAACCACTACAAGTCTGTCTAGGGGACCTTCCTCAAAAATCTCTTTTTCACTAGAGAAAGTGGTGAACGTTAATCTCCTTCTCTCTAGAGATTAACACGTATCGTCTGTCATCAACATTGTTCTAAGTATCTCCTCACTGGTCTCCTCTCTCTAGGTGGGGGTTGCTCAAGTTCTTCCTCTACAATTACTATCTCTGCTGGTTCCAACAGCCAGCCATCTTGTCCTACATATCGCTTAATTTGCTCGGCCGCGCGCTGTACATGTTTGCCGTCAAATATATTTTCTAATACATATGAACCTTCATCTCTCAATACTTCCACCACTTTGTATGGTCCCAACCACTTAACTGAAAGTTTTCTATTGGTGCCTGTCTCAAAACGTTCTCTTTTCACCCACGCCAATTCGTCTCTTTCCAAACTTTCATTTTTTCTTTTCACATTAGCTTTCTCCCGCCATTTTCTACCTCTCTCCAAATTTGTTCTTGTGATTATTTCGTGTGCCACTGTTGATTCATCCTCTGAGGCAATTTGTGGTAACTTCACACTAATCAACCTTGGAGCGTATCGGGAACAAAAAGCATAGAAAGGTTGGGTACCCATTGTCTCATGCACTGCACTATTTAATAATCTTTGAGTTTCTAAGAGATAATTGGGCCACCTATGAGGATAACCCTTGCACAGGTTTGAGAGAATCGTTTTCATTGTTCGGTGCATCCTTTCTGAGATACTATTACCTTGTGGATGGTAAGGCGTGGTGTATCCTAAGTGTATCTCACATGAGTCACACAACTCTTTGAATTGTTGTGACGTAAACTCCTTAGCATTATCCAATAACAAGGTATATGGTGCTCCAAATAAACTGACATATTCCCTAAAATTCTTACATACTTCGTCAGTCATCCTAGTCCTTAATTTATAAAAGGTAGTAAACCTACTATAATGATCTATTATGGTTAATACATAGCGGTATCCGTGGGCTCCCGTTCCCATGTCTGTTATGTCTATGCTTATCCTCTCTAGAGGTTTACTTACTGATGTATTCTTGCCATTGTTGTTGGAGTCCACGACTACCCTTATGCTGTTGGCATGTCAAACAGTTCTTCACATATTCTCTCACATCCGTTTTCAGGTTGGGCCAATAAAAATAGCCTTCTGCTTTACTTATTGATTTCTTCTGCCCTAAATGACCTGATTCCTTATTGTGAATTAATTCCAAAGCCGCTCGCTTCAGTTCACTAGGTAAAACCAATAAATAGTGTATACTGTTATCTAACTGTGGTTTAGTTAAATATAAAATTCCTCCTTCTATTACGAATTGATCTAAAGTATTTCAGGGGTATTTAGATCTGGGTATTCTGCCTCCTTCTAGATATTCTATCATTTCTCTCCATCTACGGTCCTCTCGTTGCATTTCCTTTACTTCTTCTTTAGTTTTTTCTAACCACCTCTCTTCTACTTGACATCGAATGATTCTTACTTGTCTACTAAGTTGGTCTGCTACAGTGTTCTTTTTCCCTGCTTTATACTCTATTTGATACCTATAGTCTCTCATCTCTAGGATCCATCTGTTCATCCTAGGTGACTTGGTTCGTTGTTTAAAGACTGACACTAACGGTTGGTGGTCTGTTCTGATGATCACCTTGGTTCCCCACAGGAAATGATGAAACTGTCTGCAAGCTAAAACTATTCCTAAGGCTTCCCTATCTGTTGCTGAGTATCGCGTCTCAACTGGTTTTAATTTCTTGGAAAAATAAGAGATTACTTGGGCTTTGCCCTCATCACTATACTGCATCAGTACTGCTCCTACGTGAGTTTGGCTAGCATCGGTATCCAACACAAATGGTTTATTAATGATGGCCTTAGTTAAGATGGGAGCACTAGTCAGTTTATCTTTTAATATCTGAAATGCTTGCTGGCTTTCCTCTGACCATTTGAATGGGTTATCTTTCTTGGTCAAATTAGTGATAGGCACTGCTATCTTAGCGAATCCTTCTATGTACTTCCTATAGAAACCTACCATGCCCAGAAATCTTCTGGTTTCCTTGACATTAGTTGGAGGTTTCATTTTATCTACGGCTGCCATATTGTCTAGATTGGGTTGGTAACCTTCCTTGTTCACTACGTGTCCCAGAAAATTAACTTTTCTTTGTCCTATTTTACATTTGGTCAGATTTAATTTGACTCCAAATCTAGTCAGATGTCCAAATAATTTATCGATCCTTTCCAATAATTTCTCGTAACTGGGTGCCATCAGGATTTTTTCATCCAGATAATTCTTAAGCCAATTTTCTTTCAGTAAAGGAGTTAGGATCTGGGCTAATTTGCGAGAGAAAATTGCTGCACTGCAATTTAATCTAAAGGGAAGTCTTTTGAATCTATAAAAGGATATTCCTTCATTGAAAGTTGTTAGATCTTTACTACTTTCATCTAACAGTACTTGATAATACGCATCTTTCATATCTAGGGTGGCATAGTATTCATAGCCCGCTACCGATTCTACTAACTCTTCCAATTTAGGTAGGGGGTGTATATCAGTGGCTAAATGTTGATTAACTTTTCTATAGTCTAGACACATCCTTTTTTCCCCATTCGACTTGTTAACCAGTACTATAGGACTTAACCACGCAGCTGTGGAATTTTCTATTATGTCCTTCTCTTCCATTTCTCTCAAAATTTTAGCTATTTGTTCTTTAGCTTTCTCCGGATACCTATATGTAACTCCTCTACACGGTTTTGGATCTAACACCTGAATATGAGCGGGTTCAGTTTTCATGGTGCCTAGTTCTCCTGCATCTAAGATAAATAGTTCATGGTGCTCTTTTATCAAGGCGAAAAGATGGTGTCTCTCCTGTTCACTTAAGTGTTTCCAGTCTCCTTTTTCTAGAATTGCCTGTATTCGTTCCGGTCGAGTACCATTACCCTCGCTACCATCACTATCGGGTAACATTGCGTTACTCATCCTAGTGGTGAGACAACGTGTTCCAGCCGTAACTTGCTGTTCTTGAATTTCTTCTGAGTTTACTACTCTATATTTAGCTAAAACTGTACCAGAACGTAACTTCAGCTGTCCACTACTGTTATTAATTATTGGTAGAAAGATAGTTCTTTCTTTTGTAACCTGGACGCATACAGGTGCTATATTTTGCACTTGTTTTTTTGTGTCCACCAAGAGAGTGGTTCCCTCTACCTCGTCCACTGACAATTCTAACCATTGAGTTCTTTCTGGTCTTATGGTCACACTTTGTTGTATCCTTATATGATTGCTTGATTTATGACCTCCTCTTTGGGCACTTTTACTTTAACTGCCCCGGAGGGGTACCGTTTTCGGTGTTTAAAAAAATTTAAGGGAAAATTTTAGGTTAGCCCACATGATTTTCCCCTTATTTTTGTAATTTATAGTTTTTTTTCTAGTCCTTTTAAGGTTCATCCCTACCCGGGCGGGGGTTTGGATAAATACTAAATCGGGCAAAAACCCAAACCCTAACATTTTCCTATTTTTTCTATCTATTCCAAAGGGGAAATTGTTACGAGCAGACAGTGGTTGTCAAAGGGGAAAATGGGGTACGAGACTAAAACCCCAAAACCCATAACAAAAAGGTGATAGAAGTGAAAACAATAAAAATTTTTAAAAATATCAAATAAACCCACCTTGTAGCAAGGATTTTAAGATGATTTTTGGTTTTTTTGAAGCAAAAACCAGAGATGCAAAAGAAAATGCTTATAAACTAAATGACCAATATGTACATAACACAAGAAATTTTAACCCCTAGAGAAAAACAAAAAAAGAATCCTAAGATGAATTTTCACCCCCCGGGTAGAAAAAGCTAATAAAAATTTAATAATGTGATTTTATTTTGAGTAGATTCACCGGGGGCTAATTTTTGCCGGGTTTGGAAACTTATTTAAAGGCACAAAAATGGTTTTAAACTGCTATTTTCCCCCCGGGGAGTAGTAACGTTCACTATATACAAATGCCCTGACTAACAAAAGAAAACGATTTTTTATAAATCCCCCTCTTTATTTTGCCTGGGGCTGTTTCCCAACCTCATTTTTTTGGGGCCCGAAAAAAACCCGGGCCCAATCCCGGAGTATTTTCCGGTCCCTTTCCCCCTTCGTTTTTGTTTGGGGAAAGGGGTAGTTAGGGGTACCCCCAAAGGCAGTGTGTGTGTGTTGTGTGTGTGTGTGTGTGTTTTGGGGTGTGTGTGTGTGTGTGTGTTTGTGTGGGGTGTGTGGTGTTTGTTGTGTGTGTAAACCGGGGATGAGGATAAGGCGAGGCTTATGTACCTCCCCCCTAAACACCCCACTGGGAAAAAATTTGGAGTCGTAGGAGTTGAACTGGCCCAAGGTAAACCCTCTAGGGGGAGAGGAGCGTCTGCAATGATGTTGTGGGTGCCCTTGGGGTGGTTTGATGGTCATTTTTGGGGGAAAGAGGACCATGGGGAAAGGTTTTTGTTGGTAAATTTTGCTGCGTTTTGGGAAAGGGCAGAGGGTTGTGATCATGTAGACTTTTAAAGGGATCTTAAATTTGGCTGGAGATAACCCTAAAATTTGTTTGAAACCGGGCTGAGAGGGATTGCCAGGAGTTTTTTCTCGTGGTGCTGAAACCGTTTTTTGGGGGATTTTTAAATTTTGCGGGAGTGGTATGCCAGGGGGTGAAAAATCCCCTCCCCTCTTGAAATAAAGTACAGCTCCAAAGGGCCCGGTGCCCGCTGGCACTGTTTGCAGACCCAAAGGGTTTGGCGAAGTCGGGAGCGATGAGCACGGGACCCGGGGACAGGAATTTTTTAATTTGGGTTGAAGGGGGTTTTTTGGCAAAAGGTCCCTTTCCAGTTGTAGGTCACAGCCCCCTATTTGGACCGGGTTTAGAGGAGGGTGGCCGGGGAAGTTGGGACAAGAATTCCGGTAGAAACCCTTTCCATACCCAAAAAGCGCCGTAGGGCCTTCCAGTAGTGGGGGCAGGGTACTCCAAGATGGCGGAGATTTTGGCCATTTTGGGTCGCCCTTGACCTTTTTCCCACCTCGGGGCCCCGGGGTTTTGTCACCTTTGGCTGGGGCTAAAGGGGCCCTTGGGCCCGCTTATGGTCGGGTTGTGCCCCCCCTGCAGCCTGGGCAAACATTTCCCCGGGATTTTAAAAGGGGGTCCCGGGCTCCCAATCTCTGAAAATATCAGAAGGGTTTTTTTTCCAAAGTATACAAAAACCCCTTCCGCCAATCCTGAAATAAGTAGTCCATTGCCCTTTGGAGGTAAAAGGGGCATTCCTCTTTCCCAAAAGGCATGACTTTTGTATTGGAAAAGACCAAAGGGTGTGATAAAAGGCTGATATTTTTTGGGGGGCCTTTTGGGTAAGGGGTTTTTGGGTTAAAATCCTTTCAGTAAGAAAATTTTTTTGTTATTAATTACCCTGCCCAAACCTTGTCGATGAGATCATCTATTTTTGGGGTAAGGGTAGGCGTCCGGAAAGTCCAGCGTTTACTCGGGCGGTGCCCGTGCAGAGGCGCAGTTGTCTATCCCCTTGGGGACGGAAAGAAAAGGTGACGCCCACGGAGACGGGCGGGGAAATAGCCAGCCCCCTGCTGGAGTAAAAAAATCCACCTCTTGCCTCATCGGTCACTTTTTCCGAGGATGTAGCCCGGTGAAGGTTTGGGTTTGAGGGAAGAGGAGGGGTTCCCTGGGGAAAGCTCGACATCGTGGGGGGTTCATTTTACAAAATTTAAGGATGATCCCCAAGGGACATCTTTAGGGTTTTACAAAATTTGGTGGTTATGTCTCTCCTGTGAGAGGAAGATAGGTTGTTAGGTAATCTCTGAGATTACCAAGTATGTTGAGTTTTTTTCTTCACAATCTGTACCTGTTAAAAAGGGGGTGGTTTTTTCGGGGACAAAAAATGGTGCAAACGGGCATTGTTTTTGGGAATCAGGTATTTTTTTTTGTTTTCAGGGGGAAGGGTTTTGGGGTCTCCTCTTGTAAAATTTTCAGTAGATTAATGTGAATTGGGCTGAGTGTTTTTTTTAACGGGGGGTGGGGAGTGTTTTTTTATATATTATTGTCACTGCCCTTTCTTACTTTGTTTTAAGGACCAGGGTTTTAGCTTGTAAAGGTAAACCCAAAAGACTGGAAATGAAAGCGGGGACTTGGTCACCTTCATTGAATGTTCTTACTTTAGCTTTACTATCAAAGTGTTTTTTTCATTCCCCCCTGGGGCTTGTTTGAGATTGTTTTGGGAAAAATTTCCGGACTTGGTCAAGGGTATTCTTAATTTTTCTAAATGTATTGAGTGATAGTGACAAGTTTCCTGGTAGTTTTTTTTAGAAAACCCTTGTTTTTAAATTCCCTTTAAATGGCCCCCTAAACCTTACGACCAAACAATAGCCCCAAAGGGGCCAACACCAAGGGACCTTTGGGGTGCCCTCCCGAAATGGCAAAATGGGACGAAAGGTAAGGTTTTCGTCCCATTTTGGTCCTTGTCATGACAAAACTTGCGGGAAGTGCCTTAGGGTCGGGGTGACATCTCTCCAAGCACCTTTGATTGGGATTTTTATGCCGTAGAAAAGGTCTTTTGTGATTCCAAGCTCTGCCGGGAACGGGCCTGCAAAGAGCCGCCGTAAAATTTGGGTCCCGCGGGTCATTTGGGAATTTTCCCTGGGTATCCCAAAAGGAAAGTAAACAGTTAAGGGGAGTTTTGACACAATTTTTTTTGGCTGAAATTTTTTAAGGGGGAAAACCCTTTCAGGGTTCGGGGGGTTGGACACATAATAGTGAGGATGTTTTGGGGTTCCCTCTCCTATTTTTTGGGAAATTTGGGCCAACGACCCAATAAAGGCTTTTAAAAAGGTTTTCCTTTCGGGCCCGTTGGATAGGTTGGAGTGGGTACTGGGGAAATTTGGGGTTAGGTTTTCCCAAATCTGGAAAAAGGGAAACATGAATTTATCATTGAAGTTAGGCCCTTTTTTTAACCCTGGGCCATTTAAAATCATTGAGTTTTTTGGTCACCAAAGTTTTTTTTAAATTCCCTATGTGAGGGCCTTTTTCCCTCCTGAGCGTCTCCATAAAATTGGCTCTCTCAAGTTAAATTGGCAATAAATTTGGTGAACTTCCCCCCCAAGTGGGTCATAAAGAAAGTTTATGAGTTTAAATACCCTTTCATAAAAATTTTGTCCTGGAAATAGAAAGGGGGGGATGGGGGGGATCTGATCTTTAGGAAGGGTTTTGGGCATGGTACCAAAAAAAAAAAAAAAGAAAAAGTAGCATCGTCTCTTTGGGACCCTCAGCAAGTAGTTTTTCCCGGAAATCCCTTCCCCAAGACTTACTTAGGCCGTATAAAGGAGGGGTTTTTTGCAAGGGTTTGAGGGGGTATTTGGGCAGTTGCTTCGGACTGTGCACGGGTAAGGGCACATTTTAGGAAAAGATTTGGCTGCTCCTTTTCCATGTGGCTGGGGGGTTGTATGGAAATTTGGTGATTTTATTAGTGACAAGGGGTGGAATGAAATAACCCCCAATTCCCCCCCCCTTAGCTAACGGGAAGTTAGTATAGGAAGGGTTTAAAAGGACTTGCCCCCACTGACAGCAAGGTTTACTACCCCCTTTTAACAAGCGGACAACCCAAGGTACCACCCTAGCCAGATTACGGGGAAAGCTGGTGAAATCCTTGGGTACACCTTCCCCCCTTTATTTTTCCTTCTACTCCTGGAAGGCAGTTTTAAGAGGATTGTTTGGGGGAAGAAGCATACCCCCGCATAATCTGGAGAGGGCGCTCCTCAGAGGGCAGAGTCGAGGGGGCCCGTACCTTGTGCCCCAAGGGGTTTTAAAGGAAACAATACAAAAGGGAGTGGAAATTTTTGTGTTCCCGAAACAAATGGTTTTTTGAAAATTTTGCCCCCCTTTTTTGCTTTCTTTACACCTAGGGTCAGGGCCCGTTCCCTTTTTGAGGTGGCCAGTTTTTTTTACAGAATAGCAGAACACCTTGGCTTGGAACCACTATCTACAACTTTTTCCATCCCCTTTTTTTAAATTGCACCCCGAACTTACAAAGGACTGAGCCTTCTTCCTCCCCCAGGGTACAGGCGATTACTTTAAAGGGAAAAAACATCTTTCTATTTTTGCACTTTGAGTAGGTTTGTCTCATCCTTTCTGTAATGTGCAACATGATTGAGTAGGATTTTTTACGTTTAAATTCCTCCAGTGCTACGAGATTTACCAGATCGTCATAAATGGGGACCCGATGCGACTTGAGCCGTTTTTAAGGGGTCTGAATTTTTCTGAGGGAAATTCTAGGTAAGTTTGACCATTTTTTTGTTCATGTTTTCGGGGGGGGGTTTTTTTTCGGTATCTTTCTGTGGGGACCGCGTAAACTTTAGGTATCAAACTTTTAAATACATCATAATCGGCATTATCCTGCACACTGTCTGAAAAAGATAAAGCCTTTTTTCCCTTTTAAATTTTTGGGGTTTTACAAGCCAGATCCATCCCCTTTAGGGACCTGAAAAAGCTGGCAGAGGAAATTTTAACCCCTTTTAAAGAAAACTTCCCGGATCGTAATCAGAGAAATTAGGTAAAAGAGGGAAAATTTTTTTTTATTGTAATTTATTTGGAGTTTTTAGTGGGGGGTGACCCTTTAAATTTTGCAGATCGAGGCCTTTTTAAATGAAAGTTCCTATCATGTTTCTTTTTCTTTCTTTTCAGCTCTTTTTTCTGCTCTTTCACGCTCTTGTATTTGTAACTGGTATTCCCCGTTCGAGGGAAATTTTTTTTTCTCTTTTAGTTCCCCTATCATGTTCTTTTTTTGCTCTTTCCCCTCTTTTTCTGCTCTTTCATGCTCTTTTTCTGCTCTTTACCCCTCCTTGGTTTTTTGGGGAACTGGTATTCGCGTTCGAGAAAATTTTTTTTCTCTTTCACGTTCCCCTACCTGTTCTTTTTTCTGCTCTTTCATAGTCCAACCCTTTATTTTTAAAGCCTGCATTTTCACTTTCTCCACTTCTAGGAGAAGTACTGTGTCTGAAGAAACCCCTAGAATGGTGGGGTTTTTGACTGAGGGTCGTTTTTTTTGGTTCTTCACCCTAGATGGTTAAAATGAAATGTCATTAAGTGTTTCCCCCTTTTTTGTATCATGAGTGAACTGGGGTGCCAAAGTTTTGCGGCAATATAAATTGAAATGATTTTTAGTACTCTTGCAGCTTTAAGTTTTTTCAGCAGAGGGGTTACCGACAAACTCTTCCGCATCAAACCCCCTTTATTAATGTTAAAACAAAATTTAAAACCACAATGGGTTTTGAAGAGAGATGCCAAGGCGTATTTCCGGAAAAAACACTCGAGCTATTAACCCGAACTTTCCCTGACATGAGATTTTTTAAAAAGGGGAATTTACCCCTGGAGATGATCCTTCGAAGGATATAAAGAGCCAGTGGAGAAATACCAAGAATGCAGTACCCACAATACGCACACAAAAATCTGGGATAAGTACTCAAAAGTTTGAGTTTTGAACTGGGGCAAGTTAATAAACGCTAGTTTTTAAATAGATTTGGAACATCGCTGGTTTCCCTGAGAAAAGATGAGTCGTATAGCTTACGGGGAGGAAATGTCCTACTTGGGAAAAAAATTTAAAAAGAGCAAGGGTAATTTAAGCAGTGTGACGAACTGGAAAATGCCTCTAAAAAACCCAGGCCTTTTGTTTTAGTGAGTTTTTAAAGGCACAGCCCATCCACACGCTCAATCATTTAGCACACTAAAGTAAAAAACCCAAACCAAAATAAAAAACAAACCCGTGAACTCTCACAAAAAAAGAAATACCTGGGGTGAAACACAGAAAAAATGAAATCACTGAAGTTAGATTAAGAAATAAAAAAAACCGTAAAAGGGTTTTTACATCCCCGGGCAGGCCCCCAACTGTTTTCGAGCGAGACGTGGTTTGTCCCAGAGGAATGAGTAGCGCACTGAAAAAGCCCGAAAACCCCTAACAAAAAGGTATGGAAAAAAGTATAAAAACCAAATTTAAAAATATCCCAAAAAAATCACCTTGTAGCAAGGAGTTAAAATGGGTCCTTTCTTTTGAAAAAACAAAAAAAGAAGACTAAGAAAAAAGCTTATATAACTAAAAGACCAAAAATGTACAAACACAAGATAATTAACCCCCAGAGAAAAACACAAAAAGAATACTAAGATGAATTTACCCCCAGGTAAGTAAAACTAATAAAAATAATAATGTATTTTACCCTTTAGTTTGAGTTTACCGGGGCTAATGTTTTACTGGTTGGTACTTACTTAAAGGCAAAAGAATGGTTTACTGCTATGTTTTCCCCGAGAGAGTAGTAAAGCTTTTACTAATACAGATTACTGACTAACAAAAGAAAACGAGTTTATAAATGCCCTCGTAATTTTTTCCTGGGGCTGCTTCACTCAGCTTTGAGTCGAAACAAAAACCGGCAGTCCCGGAGTATTTTCCCGGGGCCTTCCTTGGTTTTTATTGGGGGAAGGGTAGTTAGTGGTCTCCAGGCAGTGTGTGTTTTGTGTGTGTGTGTGTGGTGTGTGTGTGTGTGTGTTGTGTGTGTGTTTGTGTCCCCCAAAGGGTGAGGATAAGGGGAGGCTTATGATGTATTTTTTTCTCTTACTTGCCTAAGATTCTCAACTCCTTGCCCTTATCCCGGGTTTAAAAAGGGATGTTTTCTGTGGGGTTTTTATTTAAGTTGTAAATCTAAAGCTGCGCTCTTTTTTTTTTAAGTTTAAAAATTCGCTTTTCCCTTTTCCCAATAAAAATTCCATGACATGATCATTTAAAGGCTTTAAAGGGGGTTATTGGGGGTCGGGGTGTTTAACTAGTCATCTGGAGTTCACTTTCCTCCCAGAACAAGAACAACTTGAACTGGGCCCCTCCTACATCCTACTCCCCAAACAATCGAAACAAGCGTTGCCACTTGGCCCTTTCCTTTGAAAAGTCTGCGATTGATTTGGGTTTTTCATTCTACGTAGGGGGAAAAAGTCTGGGAAATCTTCCCCCAATTTTGAAAATGGGTAGTTGCTGGGCCCTTTCCTACTACCAAATCTTTTAATTTCTCCCCCTTCCTTCCATCTGTGCTTGCAGTTCTCTTACCTCTGACTGACTAGCTGACAGTCCCCCCGTGACTGGGCCTGTTTTTTTTTGGGGGGACTACTCTGGGAAGCGGGGGGTTATATCTGATAACTGCCGGGGGTGGTTTACCCTTAAACGTATAGTCTCTCTTTCCCCCTTTATGGCCCTCTCGGGTTTCCCCCCTTCTATGAATTTTTTTTAAAGGGGGTTTTCTCATCCATAAAAAACCTAATTTTTTCTTTATTGTGGGTTTTTTTTAAACCTCTTAACAGTTTTTTTTTAATGATTTTATCCCCTACGGGGGAATTTTTTTCCCCGGATGTTTTGACTTCGCTTCCAGTATGGGGTTTTTTGCATTTTTTATTTATTTCAAAGTCTTTTGGTCTTCCCTCCAGTCATACTTTTAAATTCAAATACGTTAAGGAAATTTTGGGCGAATTATTGTCTGTTTTCATCGCATAACCAATAAATTAAATGTTTCCTGATCCCAAAAAACTGCTGACTGGGGTTCTTTTAATAAGCTAAATGCGGGTCACTCTGGTCATAAAATATCCTCTTTCGCTCCTCCACACCTCTGAAAAACTTTCTATTTGGGAAAAAAAAACTTTCCACCTTCCCCCTCCTTCGATACCCTTTTTAAATCCCCGAGGTTCAGCACTCTTACATCCGAGGCCTTAAAAAATGACCCCCACTGGTCTCCTGGCTTCCTTTCCTCCCCCCTTACTTCTCAAAAATAAAATCAAGAGTCCCCCTTCCGTTTTTTCCAAATTCTTGTTCTAAATTTACTCATCCCTTGAAAATTTCTCCCATTGTTTTTGGGCCCTTCCCCTTTTTAAACTCGCTACCCTTTGCTTTCTTTTGGAGGATATCCTCCAAATCCTCTACTGAAAAATCCATTAAAAAACCTCCAAACTAAAAAAAAAACTCCCCTGCGTAAATAAAAAAAAAATTTTCCCCTGTTTTTCCAACTATGTTGGGCTTCCACGGTTTTCTATTGAACCCCGACAACCCCCCGAATTTTTCCCTTTCTTTTCTGGGGGGGTCTTCCAAGCCCAAAACTGGGTTTACGCATTCTATTCCCATTTACGGTGGGGCCCGGCCCCCCCTAAAGCCTGCAAATGCCGGGCCCCTGCCTATAAAATTTTTTCGTGGGTTAAAGGGGCTTCCCCTGTCATCCCCGGCGCTCTTTTAAACTATTTTTACGTTAGGAAACATCTTCCTCCACGGTTTTGAGCGAACTAGTCATAGTCAAATAAAGCTACTTTTATCACCCAAAAATGTACCCTATAAATCTGTACAACCATCTGTACTATGTGATCACTGGGAACTGGACTTGGAAATATATATATATATATATATATATTATTCTATTATAAAAAAAAAAAAAAAAAAAAAAAAAAAAATATATATAATATTTAATATATGATATAATTATATATTATATTATCATTATATATATATAATATAATATATAACATATATATATGATAGATATATTATAATACTATTATATATTATTTATATGGTTGTTATTATATATGATGTATATATGTATATAGTATTAATTATCGTATATATAAGAATTTTATACTGTTTGTATGATAACTTAAATTATCTATAGTGTATCACCTATATAGTATTTTTAATATTATACATAGGGAATATTAATAATTATATTTATCATATATTTATTTATTAAATTATTCAAATTGTGAATATATAATTGAAATTAAGGAATATTTTTAGGAGGGAACGAGATCTTTAATGAAGATAAACAACAGGTAGGGGTGATGAAAACATGCTGATGGGTTTTGATGTTTGGTGATAAGGCATCATAGTGAAATCGTGATATATAAAAAAAATGTTAAATGGAAAGATAAAATTTAATGATGAACATATAAATGCCTACCTAAGAAAATCATTATTTTAACATAGAACAACACAACTACCATCAACTTACAGTTGTTTGTGCCTAGTTCCCAACATGGTTTAATACAAGGGGTTGAAGTGCCGATGGAATGGTGGTTTGTGGGGTTATGAAGGTCTACATTCATTGGAGGTCCGGAGCTTGTGTTAAAAATTAATCCTGATTCTATGGGCGCCTGGATTAAAAAATATTTTCCCTGATGTTGGAATGGTGGTTTAGTTAGATTAAGTCTTAGCAATCCCGATTCCGCGCCTACCAAGCCAGAAATGGTTGGGTACTTTATAGGGTAGTGTCATCGCACCTCACTACCTGTTTTAAAACCTATGCGGCTGGAGACGCTGTCCGATATACCCTCATATACTTTATTACCTTCCTTTACGCGAGAGGTTGAAATAGGTATATTGCGCGACCGAAGGGTATTTGAATGGGCTAGAATTAAAGGAGCAGTATTCATTCACTCATAACCCTTTACTTTTTTTTTCAAGCAGTGGAGTGGTAGGGCCTGGTCTGACCAATTACTAGCATACGTATGCCTACTTAAATTGGTACACCCCTCTGGCAACCCACAGGGATATAACTGAGTTTTAAACTAAGGAGAAGATTGATCACAGCGGAAAAGGCTAAACTTAAAAAATTTAATAAAAGACTTAAAAATTGGATTCTTATTAGTTTTTTTAATTTAAAGTTGTCTAACAAAGAGTACTCCTTTTAAGTTAATACGTATCTATCATAAAAAACATATGTATGCTGTATACCTGAGTGTTACCAAGTAGTACGGAACGGTTTTCGTTCCATGGTGATGCATGGTGAAGCAATTCGTCTAGATCCGGCATATTTTTACAATTGACCAATGACGTCTCCTGGTGTGTTATTTGCTGTATGGGGTGTGATGCGGTGCGTTGGGGTGTCTGAAGGCCCCCTTCGTCCGACAACACTTTATTTGAACGAGGATCAAGGAAGTTTCACCCAGTTCTGGTGAAATTTTCAAATCCTCTTTTAGCCGCGATATTACATGTGACAACAGGGTTGCGGAAGGGGAAAACTTTTTGTAGGGGGGATGGTGGTATGG